>CABHPQ010157514.1:0-49781 GCA_902168405.1 Peromyscus aztecus
CCACTGAGCAACCTGTGTATGGCACCTACTCAAAGATAAACTTCACAAGAAACCTCATGGCTACTTAATTCCTAGTACTTGGGCATTGACTTACATTACTTACTTGAAATAAAAAGTTGCTAAACAAACAAATACATACATGAATGAATTAATGACTTTTCTTTCACCCAGCAGGGTGCATTGTCCCTATGTTGTTCTCCTTTCCTTGTCCCAGGCATTGAATATTTCATAGGTCTAAAAATATAAGGCTTTTGCATATATCTTTGTTCAGCAATCTTTGAGACCCCAAACTGATCCTCAGATCCATCATCCCTACCCATTTATATAATTTCCTCTTGCTCATTGGTTAGTAGTTTCTAGAAATAGTTCTGTTCCAATGCCCACAATCTAGGTTCACTTTCTACTTAAGACTCCTTCGGGATATTTTCTATAGGTATTCTCCATTATTGTGACACATCAGTTAATGATATTTTTCAACTTGAAGTATATATTCCAGATAGCTTGTCTTTCCCTTCATGTGAGAACTATGTTTCTTGTTCTTTCTCTCCTTTTTGTCAAGTTATTGAATCAGTTCTTGCTTTTGTTTGTTTTGCCATATGTTATGATGGGCCCGCAAAATACTTAACAACAGTAAACATTTACCCATTTACTTTCAGTATACACAGTTGATTAGAGTTGGCCCTTGAATACTTTTCTGAGGATAAGAGTGAGTCAAGGGAACACTGCTTCTTCTTCCGTTTTCATCAGTTGGATTCTAGGATGCTCAAACTTTCCTCTAAATGCCAGCTCTTCAGACTTTTACACTACAGTCTATTATTTTTCTCATCAAAAAGTGCACAGTTCAATTTTTTGTACAAATCACAAAATCAGCAATGAACAAAGAGGCATACACTATGCTAATGATGTCCTAAACTATGTAGTGACATACTGGATTTAAGTTTTCTTATATATAAAACAGAGATCCCCAAACCCATCTAAACTGATTTGAGAATCAGATCTGCTAAGAAGCCGGGTGACATTAGAAAATTACAAAGTTCTCTAGAAAAGAAATTATACTAAAATTGAGATTGTAATTTCCAGTGAAGGGTTAATTTCATGATAACCATGTAAAATACATTGTTTGTTATTTAAAGGGATAATGATTAAAAGTTCAAAGAGCGCCAGGCATTGGTGGCGCACGCCTTTAATCCCAGCACTCGGCAGGCAGAGGCAGGCGGATCTCTGTGAGTTGGAGGCCAGCCTGGGCTACCAAGTGAGCTCCAGGAAAGGCGCAAAGCTACACAGAGAAACCCTGTCTCGAAAAACCAAAAAAAAAAAAAAAAGTTCAAAGAGCATGGATTAAGATTTAACTCAAAATTTTTTATGAGACTGAATGCGAAATCTGTTAAGTACTTTTATTTTCTTCTTCCAATAAACTAAGGGTGATGGTACCATCCACATTGATAATATTGTTAGTGAATGTCATTGAAGGTACTTTATGAAATATCAAGTGTAAAGGTCACATACTATTAGCTGTATATGACAGATTTCATAGTTTCATCATCAAAACTACCAACAAACAATGGAAAATACACCTGAGAGTTTCAGAAAAGAATGTGTTTCTATTGCTACTGCCCTCATTTTTCATAGAGGATCCTTGGAAATATTTGAGGTATTCTATTGAATTTGAAAGATTTAAAAACTGTATCTTCTGAGGCTGGAGAGGTGGCTTGGTAGTTAACAGGCAGCGTGGCTGTCCAATAGGACCCTACCTATTTTGGTTCCCAGCACCCCTGCCAGGCTGCTCAGAAGTGCCAGTAACTCCAGCTCCAGCATGGGTCCAACAACTCTGGATTCTGATGGTATTTGCGTTTACTTGCACATACCCACATACAGACGTGTGTGTGTGTGTGTGTGTGTGTGTGTGTGTGTGTGTGTGTGTGTGTGTATTTGAAAATAAAATAAAATATTTTTCAAAAGATTGCATCTTCAGTTAAGGTTGGACAATTCATACATAATTACATTTATATAAAGCAGAATACTATTCACTTCATCAAGAGTGGATGTAAAATTCCATTTATCATTTACTTGTGACTTGGTTAAAAATTGTCCTACTACAGTAATAATACAAACTGACAAGAAGAAACTGAAATCTGAACTCTAATCTTAAATATTTGACCAACTCATAATATATCACTTATTAAATCATAAAGCAAATGTATTGTTTCATTTTAACATGTAAAATAAGAATAATAAGAGTTGATTTTAATAAACTGTAAAATCAGTTCTTATATTTGTGCATAATAATCTGTCATTCAAATGTCATTGCTGATCATCAACATGCATTCTGTGAAACAACAATTGCTTTCAGGACTTAGTCTCACTTCTCATAGATATTACTGTCAAGGAACTGTTGCAATACCTCACGGTCACAGCTACCCAGTGCTTATAAACAATTTCTGATGCTTTGATGACACTAAATTTTTCATGATCTGCTACATTTTTCACTACTACATTTATTTCTCTTCATAGCCTATCTAATTTAACCCTTTGTTTACCCTAATAAGCTATGTTTCATGGATGTCAAAGTAACTTTTGAAATGATATATCCGGTTACCAAAGCCACGTGACTCCAGAAACACAACTTGGGATGTCATAAGTGGATTCATCCTGAGAGGCAAGTTCCTCATTTGCATCCGTCTAGTTTGAATTAAGAAATAAAACTCAAAATAAGTCGAAGTAGAGAACTCTGGTATGTCTGCCTCATCCTCACTGCTTTTCTGTTTTCTCTTTCTCCTCCCTCTTCTTCCACCCCTCCATCCCCTGGTACCTTGGTTACTCCCCTCCTGCTCTCTCTCCCTTCCTTCTTTCCTTTTTAATTTTTTCCTTCATTACTTCATTTCCTCCTATCTTCTTTCCTTCCTACCTTTCTTCCTCTACTCTCTAATCCCTCCCTCCCTCCTTCCTACCCTCCCTTCCTTCTTTCCTTCCTCATTTCTTGCTGTCATGGATTACACCCTATCACCCAGCCTCAATATGGCAGGCCTTGTGAGCTTATTGCGCAGTAAAGATGAAGTTGATTTACATCAAGTATGTCATCCACCCATTTGACATTTTTCAATACTGAGCACTAGAAAGGTTAAATATATTGTCCAAAGTCAGGCAAATTTGATTGTGGTTAACTTGAGATTCTCATTCCATAACCACTGCACACCAATGCTTAATATAGCCAATCTTGGGCAGAGCTTCCATTAAACTTGCTGAAACACAGCCGGGTTCAGTACAGTTGACTGTTTCACATTCTCTAGACTGGACTTTGGCTCTAATAACCAAAGTGATCTTAATGTCCCTACCTGTGTTCCCCACTTCCATGCTATTTCACTTTGTGATAGACTTCAAGTCTTTCATGAAAGGAAGAAGCATTTTCAGCAGTCATAGTCTACTCCTGAATACACTCATTTTTCTTGGAGGCACAGTTTCTGTGCATTTGGAAGCAGGGAAACGTAAAAGAAATTCCATTTCTGTGAGCAATTCTTCATTGTGAAGTAATAACGGCATAAAATGTTAAATGTAATCCCTTTAAAAGGAGAGAAATGAACTCACTGTGCTTCCTACGTAGAGTAACAGGAGAATTTTCCAACTTCCTTAATCCATTTTCTAAATGTTTGACATGGATGCCTCACTGTGGAGAGAAAGCAGCTTTTGACTTTCTCCCTGAAATGAACTGAAATATCTCATTCCTATTAGATGTGCTTTTCTGGCCTCTTATCTCAGTTTAAAATGGAGATGAATCTACATACTTTAAATGTGTGTGAAGAATGGCTGATGCACACAAACGTTAAATTGCAGTAGAGTTATGTTGAATGTGTCCAGGCACAGGTTCTCTTAGGCTGTCAGTGATGCAAGCCCAACTCCCTAGTAAAGGTTAGTACAGCTCTGGGCAGGAGTCAGCATGTAATGAATTAAGATGCCACAATAGAGTCCTTAAAATGTGATAGCTCATTATTGTGACATCATAATTTGAAAATTGGGATAATCTGTCATTTTATCTGAGGATGTTGACTACTTTTCTCCCTCCACTACATTGCTGCTTTCATATGAGAGGGTTCAGAACATCTTTGACTCTCTTCTTTTCAATCTAACCCAGCTTTTCCCAAACATAGGACAGGCTATTTGATTATTATGTTAAGACAGGAAAGATTCAGTTTGTGAAGAATTCTACATGTGCTGTCAAGAATAGGAAGTAATTTAATTAGTGCAATGTTTCTTAATGGCTTTTGTTCCCATTTGCTTACTTATCATGTCCTGCACATGAAGTATATTTACTCCTAAATGTAATGTCTTTGAGATATGGGGACACATATCAAATTGTCAGATATAGTGAGAAATATTAAAACTTCTTTCTTGTATTTAATGCAAGCCACTAATCAAATTCTCTTTTATTTAATGTAATGGCATCTATTTGAGGTTGATATTACCATTGTCATTTAACAAATAAAAATTTAAGTCAAGTAGACTATGAGATTTGGCCATGATTTATTACTTAGCAAATGGCAATCCAAAACCTATAGGTCAGAATTATGGGTTTTCCTTTCTTTCCTGCTCCTGTAGACTAATGCCACTGAATTGGTTAAGTTGAATTACATTAACAGGTAATAGAGCTGATATTGAAGAAAACATTCAAAATTAGTTGTATGTTTTGATAAGTCTGACCCATATTTAAGAGTGGAATATTTGTGTGATATTTAGAGTTATATATAGTGTTTAATCAACAAAATTAATATCTTAAAAATTACATGTACAGAATTGGGAATGCAGGTAAGCTGTAGATCACTTCTGTAGCATGTGCTGTGAGAGAGAGAGAGACTGCTTATATGTGGAGATCGAAGAACAACCTTTGAGAGTTGGTTCAGTCTTTCTATCAAGTGAGCACTGGGAATTGAACTCTTTTAATCAGGCTTGGCAGCAGGCTGAGTTGGCTCACCTGCCCCCTTCTCTACACTTTTCATGAAGGGATAATACTCTTTCTACTAACTTTTGTGTATTAGTATTTGGGGAATACAGTAGCATCTCCATATCCTTGTGGGTTACATTTTAAGAAATCCGGTCATTGTGTAAAAACATGAATTATGCAAGATGCTGCATACCCAATGTTGTTCCTACAGACAAATACCAAGGATAAAGTTGAACATATAAATTAGGCATAGTAAGGGATTAAAAAGCTAGAATGGTAATGGTAATATAGCATAATAAAAGTTATGTGGATGCTTTTTTTCTGTTTATTGTTTTGTTTTGTTTGTGTCTTTACCTGTACAATTATAACATATTAAACCTTGTTTTTTTAATCTAATTTGCAAACAACATTACTGTTTTGATTTGAATCATTACTAAATAAAAGAAGAGTTACGTCACCTCAAGTAATCAAATACTTTAACAGTTATTCTGATTGCTACTAGAGAATAAAAGGCATGTAACATATTCAGGGTGGATACACATGCTAAAGAGGTGACTTTGTGGGAGCAAGTTGTGGTAGGACAATATGAGATTTCATCATGCTACTTAGAATGTTTTGCAATGTAAAACATGAATTGTTCAATTCTAATTTACAATTTGTTTTTACAACCTAGTTGGTACATTAATAAAGGTGAGTATTGCACCAGAATTAGCTCATGATATGTGGAACAAAAATTAATGAAATGTAGGAATGGGGTAAAAAAGAGAATGCATATGTAGATAGATAGATAGATAGATAGATAGATAGATAGATAGATAGATAGAGATAGATAGATAGATGATAGATAGATAGCAACATTTTAAATGTTATAGAGAGCAAATACATAATGAAGAGGATACAAAAATCTTACTGAAAAAAATGGGAGAGGAGACTCCCATTATAGGACTCAGATACCTCTGATGAAAATCCCCTGTTTGGGGCTGGAGAGATGGCTCAGCGGTTAAGAGCATTGGCAGCTCTTCAAGAGGTCCTGAGTTCAATTCCCAGCAACCACATGGTGGCTCACAACCATCTATAAGGGGATCTGATGCCCTCTTCTGGCATGCAGTTGTACATGCAGACAGAGTACCATAGACAAAAAAAAAAAAAATCTTAAAAAATGTTTAAAAAAAAAAAAAAAAAAAGAAAATCCCCTGTTTCACTTTACATATCTTTGAACCTAATTCATCTAAAATACCATGTGGCACTTATCTAATACTCTACTGGGCTGTGTCGTGGAAGTGACTGATTAGTGACAGTATTTTTGAACTGAAAACCTTCAAGGAAACATATATACATACATAAACAAGCTAAGAATCTATAATTCTGTTGTGTGTTAAAGTTTTTTCCAAACTTATAGATTTTATTAAGTATATTGTTTTCTCAAACTCTTCATGAAACATCAGCTGAATCATTTACTGATTTCAGAGCTGGGATCTCACAGTAGGAATAAAGTATGACTGTTTGACACATATAAGGGTTAAAATGCCTGAAGCAGCATCTATATATAGATTTTCTTAGAAGTACAGGTCTTATTTTTATGGACATAGCTACCCCTAACCTGGATTCTGTTACTTCAGATTCAAAACTGTATTCCATTTTCTTTTAAATTCATGTAATCCTACTCTAGTTATATTAGAGGAAAAATATCTAGGTATAATTTCTTGGGTAAATTATATGACATGGTATCAACCTGACGGCAACTGGGAGTCTTTATTTTTGCTCTCAGACATTTTCCTATTGCATAATTTAGTCTTGTAAAATATTTTAATACTCCTGCCCCAGCAAATTAATAATAAATAATAAAATAATAATGATGATAATAATAATAATAATCTAGGTTGATTAGGTTTAATACCAGTTTTTTTTCTGTTTTGCTTCAGTCTGGTCATCTATGAAATAACCTGGAGCACCAGCTTTTTAAATGGGTGTATAATGTTGAAATGAATTTAAATCTGAGTTAGGATTAAAACTAGTCATCTACAAAGATATTTTTCTTAAGCCTTTACCAATAGACCCCTTCTCCTACTGTACAGTCCTCATTAAATTCCTCAGCCATTCTAGGGACTCTTAGGGTTTGGAGAACTGAGTGGCATTTATCATTCAAGTCTCCTGGTAGGAGCTCTGCTTTAAGTAGGAAAGGAAGAACGTAATCACAGGTACCCATAATGTTGTATGTCAGAGACATTACAACACAGTGATACATCAAAGACTCATATTTAGAAAGGGAAGGGCAGGAGAAGCTACATGAAGTTTCGATCACCCAGTGTTTCTCAGGAGGAAGGTGAATTCTATAAGCAGACATGGGAAAAGGCATTTAAGAAGGAATATAAATAAAACATAGACATGATGCTTAGTAGATTCTTTCTCTGTCTTGGGGTAAAGCAAAAGAGTGATTTCTAATTCCAATTAAGAGTGGGGTTGAATCAGTACTTCCCCACTAGTAATCTGCTTCAGTAGACAGCCCCTAAAACAGTTCCACTCACTGGAAAAAAAGGGTACCTGAGACAGAGGAAATAGACAGCACTGAAAGGGGCAATGTACTTTGTGGGTGTGTGTTTTGTGGGTATGTGGTTTGTGGGTGTGTGGTTTGTGGGTGAGGGAGATACAGATGAGAGAACTATGTAATTTTTTGAAGAGAGCATAAAATGAGAACTGACAAAGTTTCTGTAACATGAATCACTTGTTGTGCAATAGAATATTTGTTTAAATAAAGATGTGTTATATTTGTTTGTGTTTCAGAATAATTGTCTAACCATGGAAAGATATGTGGCATTTGTTTAATTATTTAAAGTTGAATTGCTTTTGTTTATGCTGCATTAATTATGTAAAGATGTGTTGCTATTTCACTTTGCCTACCTAAGGCATCTGATTGGTCTAATATAAATCTGAACAGTCAATAGCTAGACAGAGGAGGGTTGGGTGGGGCCGCAGGCATAGAGAAAAGGGGAGCCAGCCAGCCAACCAGGGGCTAGCCCACCAGGGGCCACCCATCTTGGGGCCAGCCAGACACAGAGGAAGCAGGAAAGCAGGATAGACAGTACATAGATGAGGTAAATAAGCCTCCAGGCAGAATATAGATTAATAGAAATGGGTTAATTTGAGTTAAAAAAAAAAGCTCATTAGATACAAGCTTAAGCTAAGACCGAGCATTCATAATTAATAATAAGTCCCTCATGTCATGATTTAGTGGCTGGCAGTCCAAGAAAACCTGCTACAATCAATCATGATTACAAATACTTTGGTACTGGCATCTAAAAAAAAAATAAAAATAAGACATCACCTAAACTGCTAAGGCACATGAAAGGCATAAAATGGTATACAAGGAGCACATTCAAGATAGAAAAGGGTACTGATATTTAGTTTATAATATGTCCATAAAATCCTGAATACCTCCAAATGGGCAGGTATCTAGAGATTAATGAGCCTTTATTTCCAACCAGAGAGTGGAAATAAAGGCACATCAATGAGTAAGTAACACAGTTACTAAATGAGACAGAACCTAGGAATCACCATCTTTATTTACTTTTATTAGCAGATAGTAGTTGTGTATCTTTGACAACAGAGTATAATGTATTGCTATATTTATGCATAGTATTAAGGGTGATTAAGTTCCTCATCATCTCAAATAGTTGGCACTTACTTCTATTTCTATTCATGAAATTTCCGTAATTAGTTTTGGGAATCTTGGGCATGTCTCACATATCTGTTTAGTGTTTTCCTGTTAGTGCAAGATGTCATAGATTTCATTGACAGAGTGCCCACAAAACACATAATGATCTTCACTTTATACAAGTCTGTAGTCGAAGCAACATTCCCTCTAACAGTGTACTTGATTTTAGAATTTTGCCCTTCAGAGCCGCACATGACTCATATTCAGACAATAAACTCTAAATAATTGAGATTCTGCAATTACTGCTCTAAGCAACTCTATAGATGTTTACCCATTGTCTCTTCTCTAGAACCATCATCATAGTATCATCTTTCTTTCTCTTGTCTCTTCCAAGGAACTCAGTTTCTATAAATATGTATTAGCCTCTTCTGATTTATTAAAATATTTTTTAAAAAACTACCTCTATTCTGTTTATAAGCAAGTTGATCACAGCATGAAATTAAACATTTTATTTTTTAAGTTAAGGAGAGAGATATGTGTATCAAAGCACATAACATAAGGAAGTACAAATGCAACGTCCTTGTGTGTGGGTCCTTGCCTGACACTTCCTTTGAGTTGAGGTCTCTTTTGTTGTTTACTACTGCATATATCAGGCTAGCCAACTGAAAAGTTACTGAGAAATATGTGCCTGCCTCGCATCCCACCTTAAGAATGCTAAGAATGCAGATGTGCACATCTGGCTTTAATTGGTTTCTTGGATTAAAACATCAAGTCCTTGTGGGGCAGTGGTGGCACATGCCTTTAATCCCAGCACTTGTGAGGCAGAGGCAGGCTGATCTCTGTGAGTTCAAGGCCAGCCTGGGCTACAGAGTGAGTTCCAGGATAGGCTCCAAAACTACACAGAGAAACCGTGTTTCGAAAAAACAAAACAAAAATCAAGTCCTCACACTTGTGTATCAAAAGCTTTACCCATAGAGACATCTTTACAGCTTCAAACACAAGAATGTGTGGATAATCAGTTCCTATATCTCAGTCTTGACACATTAGTTCTCTCTACTGAAAACAGAGTGATGGAACCTGGATGGTCTTATTCAATCTTTAAACAATACATGAATTAGACAAGACCATTTTCTCATGCTTCCTCTTTCTTAAACTAAGCATATTTACAAGCCCCTTATCTTTCAATGTTCTGTCCTTAGTATTCTTCACCTCATTAAATTCAATATTTGTATTTAATCAGAACAAAACCATTTATTACTACATCTTAATCTTTCCCATATCCTACCTATAATTATCCCACAAATTATACATACTTAAAATGTCATAAAAATCCGAACAGTTGCATTTCTACTCCTATGACCCAAGAGAGTATCATCTTGCACATGAATTGGTGCAAGAGCTGCTAAGCATCTCCCCTTTCCCACTCTTAACTCCCTCATCCTATACTGCTCAAAAAACTCAGAGGTTCCAAGTATTCAATCTTAGATGCCTTCCTTCTGGACTAGCTAGTCCACAGACTTTCCTGTTCCTCAAATGCATAAATCAGAATATCACCTGAATATTCTGTGCTTATTTGTTTGACTGAAGAATATGTTCTGTAATATATTTGTGTGGATCACCTTCTAATCATCTGCAGACTTTCTTTTTCTTTTTGTTTTTTTTTTTTTTTTTGGTTTTTCGAGACAGGGTTTCTCTGTGTAGCTTTGTGCCTTTCCTGGATCTCACTTGGTAGCCCAGGCTGGCCTAGAACTCACAGAGATCCGCCTGCCTCTGCCCCCTGCTGGGATTAAAGGCGTGCGCCACCAACGCCCAGCCAGACTTTCTTAATTGTACCCTCTTAGAGATGCTTAGGCATTTCTCAGTAACAACTCCTCTTCATTCCATGCCTGATAGTCTCCTGTACATGTACCAAAATGTCTCATAATTTATTTATATATTATTTTGTTTGTTTATTGTCCTTACCTACTAAGATATGAGATGAGAGAGCTGGTTTTTGTTTTGGTCCCTGTGAATCTTTCCAAAACCAAAAGGAACTGATAATAGTGGATTCTCAGTAAGCATATGTGAAATGAATGGATTAATCAACACCTGCTAAAATGAATCTGAAAAAAAATCATGACAAGCGATCTATTTCATCCACCTAATTTATAAAATAGAAATAATTTATGGCCTAATAATTTAATGTCGGGTTTGGGATGGCTAGGGCATAGCAAAGAGAGGAAAAATTCTGACTGCAATTGTCATCAGAACATTTCAGATAATTTTTTTAAATAGTCATTAAATGGAAGTATTTCTACTACCATTACAAGAAATAAAGGCATATGAAAAATGCAATGTGATAAACTATTCCCATGGGAAAGACCAGTTTGAAGTCTGAGATATATAATATATAATATATGGTATAATACATAATACACAATAGAATATATAATGTATAATATATAATATAAAATGTATAATGAAGGCTTGTTTCAATTGTAGCTAAACTATCCTCAATATTTTGATTGGCTACTCTATGTACTAAATTTCTTAACTTTAAAAGCATTTCAGTTTCATGGGAATGGAGGAACTTGAAAAATTCTAAGATTTAATGTACCATGTTGCAAAAGAAGTTCTTTGCCCATGGTCTTCCTCTTCAATTTTTGAGCTTGCAGTGGCTAAGAATAAGGACTCCCCAAGGCATCCTTAACAGTTCCAAAGCCTGGAAGTAGGGTAGCACTTTGTAAAGAGACTTTTTTTCAGTTTCAGGAAAAGCCTCCAGGCCTCTTTTGGGGTTTTATTTCCTACCCATAGCATGCCAACTACTGGGGCGAAAGCCTTTGCTACCTGCAGGTTACCTGCAAAAGTAACACATTTTATTATTACTGTGGGGGCACCTCATCTATAATTTTCATCTAAATAAATGCAGCTAATCAGCCAAAAGGAAATTATATGGCATGGTTTTCTTTGGCACGGTCACAGGAAAGCAATTCAGAGTGCTTTACCAGGAGTGCAGTAGAGGCAACTTGTACCAGCCCATGAGAGAACATGCAACCTATTGTTTTCCAATTCTGCCTTTAATGATATCATGTTGGTGGTTGAAACAGTCACAGCAAATGTATTTATATCACACAATGAGGCAAACACCACAAATTAGAGATTTATTTTCTTAGATATCTGGTTTTCCTAGGAAATCACTTTCTACCTTGCCTTTTCCAAGTGTGAGATATAAACATCCATTCACCTCATAATTTATGATTGTTGCACCTCCTCTGTATGAGGCACTCACTTTGGGAGTTGATCTCCATAATAGATGCATACAATTCTGTCGAACAGAATGCTTGTCTCAAATAGTTTTACTGCCTTGAAATTTGTACTTTATGGGTTGATTTCTTGAACAGTAAATGTATGCTGTGAAACATTTTGCTTTACTGCAGATATATTTCATTGTGCTTGCAACATGAGTATGACATTTAAAAGAAGCAAAATACAAGAAATCAAGCAATAGGAATTCTTATGACATAGAGTAACTTTGTCTCTGAAAAAAAATAGTTGAGAGAATCGTGATGTACTGTCATTGACTGGAGTGTTTCAGTTATTGGATTATGCAAGATAGGAACCTCTACTATACAAGCTAATTTTTATTTAAGATAGTGTTAAACCTAGAAACTTCTGAAATTAGGCATGATAAGCTGGACTGTGACAAGGAGATGCATTTTTCTGATATATCTCAAAGTTGTCTACCCCTAACCTTCCAGACTGGAGCTAAACACTGTGAATGTGGACTATTTATGAATTACATCTTTGAAAAAACTCCCATCCACAATCAAAATGTTGGTAATCAAAGTATTTCTCCTTCTTACATTTATTTTTTGAGTCATTTAATTTTTATATATTATATATTTACCTTTTGTATTAAGTAAGTACTTTGTGAAAGATTCTCAGCATCCCAATGAATTCATATAAGATCTTCACTCCTGTTCTGCTCTAATGTGAGAAATATATTATATTGAGTGTTATTCTTGAAGCAGAAAGAGTTGTAAAATAAATAGAGACATAAAGATAAAACGTAACCTCTCTATGTTATTTTCTAAAAACAAATCTAACAGGATATTTCAAATAGCTTATTACATATAGCAATTGCTTGTTCTAATAAAATGCTTTCTGTGTTTTTTGCTTTGACTTTTGAATGCCATTTCATTTTATAATAATAGCATAATATGTCTTTTAAAGATCCTTTGGTTTTCAATACAATGATATTTTAAAGTTACTATAAACATATGACAAGGATTTTAATCTGATAAGCCATAAACCCTTACAATTTACTTATGAGATGGGATCATTTTCCATTGATATGAATTATTGTATACTCAACTAATATCTGACCCTGTGATTAAAAAAAATTGTTGCAACTATAGTTTAAATGACAGATAAAATATTTCTGTTAGACTCTAGTTTCTTGAATGTTTAAGTTTGGGGTTCTCCACCTAATTTTTATGCAGGGAATCTGCTAAAAATCAATTTCCATAAAAGAAGACATGTCATGTGTCAATATTCACTGAATATTAACAATAGGATATACTTATAATTTTTATTTTACTAAAAAAATTCATGAATGTAAAGTTGTTATAAATATCACCCATCTTAAAAGCACACTGTGTTTATTTGGCAGCCTGGGATATTTATGGGAGGTTTCCCATCCAGAGTAAGCCTTTTATAATAAAACCAAAAAGAAACCAGAAATCTTTATCTTTGTATTAGTCCTAAGAATACTCACTATTTTGAGAATTCATTAACTGTGCTCTGTTTTATGAAATGAATGGAGAGTCCCCCAGGGTTCACAACACAGGTCAAAAAGATGCTGTATTCACCTCCATCTGGCAAGCATAACAACCTTTCTGCTTCTGAGGCTGTTGCCTGTAGTGTTTGACCAAGGCTTGCCTTTTGTTTCATCAGAGTTCTAAGCTACTGGGTTCATGCTGTTTTCCATCAGGGCTCTTGCTGATTGCCCAAGCTACAGGAATTCCCTGGCCCAGGAATGAAGTACTAGAGAACATTTGCTCTGATTCTTTCTGTCAAGAGCTTTTTGTATTCCTGGATAAAGCCCTTGCTTTAAGTAACTCTATAGCCATTATTTATGTGGTTCCTCAACTTGATGGGCTCTATAAGTTAATGATAGTCATAATTCCTCTTTGAGCTATGTTTAAAGGTAGAATTAATTACTGTCTTAAAGAGCAACCATACTAAATAATTTTTGCAACACATGATGGTTTTGAAAATTCTTCATTGTAGATAATTTATTTTGGATTGTATAGGGGGGATATCCAGAATCAATGTGTGACCTACAGACTATTATTCCAAATACAGGATACAAAAAGAGGCTATGATGGCTGGATGACAGTTTTGATGACAGTTTAAGACAAAATGGGGCATTTGATAATAAAGCTATGGTTTCATATTAATTATGATAGTATATTTGTAATCATAGCAATTAGAAGGCCGAGGAAGGAGGATCAAAGCTTCAAGGCCTGTCTTGGTTAGATAGTAAATCTGAGATGAACAGCCTGGGCTAAATAAGATTCTACCTCAAACACACACACACACACACACACACACACACACACACACACACACACTCACACACACACACTACAGATAAATAGATAAATGATAAAGATAGATAGAAAGAAAGAAAGAAAGAAAGAAAGAAAGAAAGAAAGAAAGAAAGAAAGAAAGAAAGAAAGAAAGAAAGAAAGAAAGGAAGGAAGGAAAAGAAAGAAAGAAACGGGGTCAGAGACATTTGATTCTTAAACAAATAATAAGAAAAGGGAAGATTATTAATATTGAGAGAGCTACCAAGCACGCAAAATGGTTCAATAAGAAAATCCCTTACTCCAAAGATTGAGGACCTGAGTTAAATCCCTGGTATCTACATGATGAAATGAACCAGTTCCCATAAATTGTTCTCTGAAGACCCCCCCCCACACACACACACATACATTGCATGTATATGCACAGAAATGAAGAAAACAACCAAATAAATAAATGCCTATTATGAAAATAGAGACAAAAAACTTTCTCATAATTTCAGCCAATAATACATAACAAACAAAAATGTCACCTTAATTCAATTCTCCTGAGGACAGGAGACCCCTAATGAGAAACACAGATTCTTCTCTTCAGCAGGCTGCATATAGTAAGGTCCTTCAACACCCCACATGGGTGACATCATCACTTCTAAACAGATAACAGATAAACTATGGACCACCCCTTATAGTGTCACAAGAGATGACATGGGCAGTTTGGAATTCTGTCTCCTTAGCAGTAAAAATATGCACATCTCTAAAACATAACAAAACAAAACCTGAAAATTAATGAAACAAAAAGCAACAAAAAGAAAAAAAATAAAGAAAAGAAAAAGCATGAGAGTTTTTGTTTTGTCCTATTTTGGTTTCTTTGCATCTTAATGCAGCTGGTATAGCTCCAGAGGGAAAGATATCCTGACTTCTTGGGAAGTCAGGCTATACCTACCAGTGTTACTGCTCTGGAGGGAAACATATCCTGACTTATTAGGAAGTCAGGCTATACCCAGAGCTGTGAATGGAAGGTATCCTGGGTATCTGCAACTCTGGGGGGAAAGGTATCCTGATTTGTTGGGAAGTCAGGCTATACCTACAGTTGTGAGGAGAAAGGTATCATGACTTGTCAGAAACACAGGCTATATCTGAAGCACAGGTCTGGTGGAGGATGGTCTCCCTGCAGGATGTGGCAGTCCTGCTCCTCTCCAAGAAAGAGCCATTACAGCTGAGTTTTGTTCTACACCCCTAAGGGAGCTTCCTAGCCAAGCTATCCATCTCTTCTCAACTCAGGCCCAAGTTCTTACTTCTTTTGCTACACTCTGCTAAGGGGGAAATCCCTGCAGAATTGGAGCAATCTGCTCCAGCTCTGGCAAAAAGGTGTTACTTCTGCTCTGTTCCCAAGGGAACTTCCCAACAGAGATGCCAGTTGCTTCCTCTGCTCTGCTCCCCTAAGGGAGTTTGCAGCTAAAAGAAGGTCTTCACCCAAAACTCTTTCAAAAGACTTATTTGGGAAGGAGGAATCCAGGAGAGCACATTCCTCTCTCAGGATGGAGAAGGACAGCTGCCAACTGAACAGGCAGAGGGGCTTATATAGGGTGTTTTAGGGACAGAGTTTTTTTTCCAGGGAGAAGATTTACATGGAGAAAATTGGTCAGATTTCGATTCCCTTGAGTGTGGATAAGCTGAGATTGGCTAGATTTCATGCTCAGGGATTGGTTGGTTTTCCACTCAGGGATTGGTTGATTTTCGTGCTCAGGGATTGGTTTTCTTCTGTTCAGTTGGTCAGGGGCAGACATGGTTCTGGTTTCAGGACCAAATTGTGTTTCTTTCACTGACCCTGTTTAGCCTTTTGGCTCTAGTTTCAGGGCCAGGGTGGATTTCTTTCACTGGCTCTATGTTCAGGGCCAGGATGGGTTTCTTTCACTAGCTCTGTGTTCAGGACTGGGGGGGGGGGGGTTTCTTTCACTGGCTCTATGTTCAGGGCCAGGGTGGGTTTTTTTTTTTTTTCCACTGGCTATGGTTTCAGAGTCAGGGTGAGTTTCCTTGGTAGGCTCTGGTTTCAGAGACAAGGTAGATTTCTTTGGCTGATTCCTTTACCCTATATGTAGGGTTTTGTTTGTTTGTTTGTTTTGTTTTTCCTGTTTGTTTTCTGAAGAGAGAAAGAAAGCATGTAGTTGGAAGAATGGATAAAAGGGGAGAATGAGGTATGGGAAACTTTCATCAGATTATATTTTATGAAAGAAATATATTTCAAAAATAAACAATTAATAAACATTTCCTTAAGTTTCAGCACCTTATACCCTTATACCCCTCTACTCACTGAGTCACTAGCAGCCAAAAGAGTAACAAAAAGCACTGTTGTTATAATAACAATCTGTAGGATTCAAAATGTAATGTAATGCAGAAAGACAATAGATATCTATTCCCAAAGAAGCAAAGGACACTATAATTTATAAAATGAGTAAGTTTGATACTGAAATTAACTCAAAAGTACTCATTCATTTGTTTAGAGTATATCAACTAGAAAGTATTTTGGAAAAGTCATAGAAAAGTTTTTCTTAGAGATCTAAGAGTAGACAAAGATAGTAACAGTATGACTCATGATGGGAAAATCTGATAAAATGAGTATCATTAAATCAAAACATATCACATAAATGTTTATTCAGTTCTTCAGAAGAATATCAGTGGATTATAGAAAACATTCACCTAGCACATATTTGGCAATGACTGCTACAGAATATATTAAATAAATTACAAAATGAAAGTGCAGAAGCCAAGCAATCTTATTTGAAAATAGGTAAAAGATGACAATACAATACAGTAAATATCCACAATGAGATATTACTACCTCCCCATCAATATGTCTAAAACATGACCTATAAAGTTTCCTGCTGAGCTTCAAAGTTTCTTTGCATTTCCTGACAGAATGGCAGCCAGAACACCTCAGTTCCATCTGTGCAAACTTCTCCAATATACTAAACTCCAGTAATCCCACAAATTTGGTCTTGTTCCTTCATCCAGGTTGTGTGCTCCTGCATTGATTAACTATGTGATTCCTCAGAGTGCATTTTTGTATTTTCAGTTTTCCAGTATTTGCTTAACTACTCTCAGAGAAGTCCACTAAAGTACTTAGTGTGTAATAGTCTGCATGTAAGGAAAGTAACCTAAAGGAATCAAGAAGTTACAGTAAGAATGGAGACTGGAGAGAGAGCACAGAGAATGTCACACTCGATGCAAAATTATCAATGTGGAGAAGGCTAAGAAAAAAATAATTGGCAGAAAGCAAACAAACACACCTACAGCAGAGCCTAAGTCCTTCTAAGTCCTTGCAGAAAAGGTTACATCTAAAAAGAAGATAAAGAACTCTGTTGCAAGAGCAATGAGAGAACGTGTGAGTCTGCTGAAACTCTTCTCCCCCTCTTGTATTTCCCCCAGTATTTCAGTTCCAGCCCCTGACTGCTGCCAAGATAATTTTTTTTCTCCTGCTACTTAAGGGAGAAAAGCAAAGTAAACAACACAAACAGGCTTCAAGTATTCTCTCTCATTTTGCTCATGTTCCCTTTGGTGCACGGCATGTTACCTTTCCAACGATTCTTCATTTTTAACAACACTTTGTACTCACAAAAACCTGTATGCCTACCTGTATGCATATGCAATTTCTTAAACAAGTTGTCTCCCTAAATACTGGTTAATATATATTTCCTCTGAGCTTAATCTACAGAACATGGTATCATTGATGAACATGGCCTTCTGGGAAGACTACTTCAGTATTAATGCAGGACAGTCATCACAATACAACTCAGAGACAGATTAATATTGTCAGAAGATGGCATGAGAAATTCCTATTTGGTTTCAGGTTCCCAAATAAGATTTCTCCTCACACTTTTAAAACAAGAGCGGGAATTCAAGTAAGTATTTGTCAGTTAAAACGGCAACTGCTAACTTCTCCTTTATCATGAATGCTGCTGAATGTCAAAGTAACATGAACTTTTTCTTTTGTTAGAACACAGTGAAAATGGAGCTGAGCAAGCAGGCTCCTTGCATTCCCCAGGGCTGCATGGCTTGGCTTGCTTTGACTCTAAACAGTGCAGTATTTAGTGAGCGAGGAGGCTACAACCCATGGCCCTGGCGCACACAGGGTCATTTGTGTTGGATCATTTGCTGCTTCATTCTTCCTTACAGGTTAATTCAAGCAAGAACAGCTTTCCCAATAATCCAACGGAAAATACATTCATGCTGTCAGCGCACCAAGTTTCCCAATCAGCAAGCTTCCTTCCACCGGGAGAAGAATAAAGACAGTTACCTTTCCCAAATGCTTTGTTCCATATTAATGATCTCAATGCTGGCCCAGTTTCAAAACAACAAAATAGGTGGGACATCACCATTTGTTGCTTGTTTTGCTCTGAATTCTGGGCTGGTCCATTTATTAAGCTGTAAACTCCCAGGGCAGTGGGTGGAAACATCTGTTTGAGTAACAGTTTGACTCTGTTCATTTTGCATAAATCTCTAGAAGTAAAATTTTTATGAGGTGGGTACTTTCCTGTTTCATCCTTTTGCAACTGACTGAAGGCCCAAGTAAACCTGATGAAATGGCCAGACTTTTAGCCATATGCCCACACCCACATGTGTATGTATGGGAGGGGAAAGAAGCTGTCAGCTGTACCAAAGAAACATTATAATTATCTGAAAAGTAATTAACAGCCACATCGTCAATGGATCTTTGAAGAATTCTAGCGGTGTAAATTACAGCTCTTACATACCTGTAGCAAGTTGACTATGGACCAGTTTTCCTTTTTGCCAAGCTTGAATCCAGTTAATTTACTGAGATTCCAAAGAGGTTTCAGGATGTCTCCATAGTGTCAAAACACATACATTATTTTTGTTCCTTCGGTGACTCCTAGGTCAAGGAAAATGAAAGTATATAATTAGACCTACAGTCCAGTCAATGCTACATTTTTATCACCTATAACTTTGCTAGAAACAATTTGACCATTGCTATTTTTATAATAGATAATCATACAGAGAACTTTAAAAATAAGTATATTATGTATCATCATGATTTTGCACCTGCAATAATATTATATAGGAATCTGTCTAGGTCAATGAAGGATAAGATACCCTTAAAAGTTACTGATCAATGTAACAATTTTTACTAAAATGTACTTTTTAATTCAAATATGTCTGAAGAACACTTGACAGTGAATAGTTACCTTGGACCTGGTCCTGTGTTGGTTATTTTCCAAGTATTATTTTATTGACTACCCCTTTCCAAGCACCTGTTATCCCTGCTTTCCAGGGCAGGTATCTCTATTAGTCTATCATTCAAATTCTAGGTAGGACATTTAAATGGAGGAAAGATCAAGTTTAATGTCAGTTAATCCAAAACTATGGCTCCCTTTTTTTATTCAAGTAAGGGAGAGAAGCATCAATTATTATTTTCTTTTACATGAAAAATCAAAATGTTTTGAACAAAAAATGTGGTCCAAGATAAAAACAAAACTTAAAACACGTTTTCTTTAGACTATAGTGAATTCTAGTTAAAAAATAAGTGTGAGACTTATGTCATGATTAATTACATGCCTTCTAGTAATAGACATATTTTCATTGCTGTTAAACAAAGTTAAAATAATAGATATATTTTTAATTACTATTAAATGTGGTGGTATTGTGTTCCCCAAAATATTGTGTACTTTAATAAACTTATCTGGGGTCAGAGACAGAACAGCCACAAGATTAAACATGAGGATAGGCAGTGGTAGCATAAGCCTTTAATCCTAGCATTCCAGACACAGAAATCCCTCTGGATCTCTGAGAGTTCAAGGCCACATTGGAAACAGCCAGGCGTGGTGACACACGCCTTTAATCCCAGTAAACCAGCCTTTAATCCCAGGGAGTGGTGGTAGAGAGCAGAAAGGTATATAAGGCGTGAAGAAACTCGAGGCATTTGGCCTGGGTAGGCATTTGGCCTGGAGAAGCATTTGGGCTGGTTAAGCATTCAGGCTTCTAGCAGCAGTTCAGCTGAGACCCATTCTAGATGAGGACTCAGAGGCCTCCAGTCTGAGGAAACAAGACTAGCTGAGGATCTGGTGAGGTGAGATAGCTGTGGCTTATTCTGTCTCTGACTATCCAGCATTTCACCCCAATAACTGGCTCAGGTTTGATTTTATTAATAAGACCTTCTAAGATTCATGCTACAGTTAAATAAAATTAGTGGAAGAGCATGGGCTTCAGTCTAGCATAAAGCCCCAGAAGATCAAACCAAGATGAAGTCACTCATGTTAAGCATCACATAATCAAACTAAAACTCTATAAAACAGAAAAATTTCAAAGTAAGCTAGTTTTTGACAAAAGTTCAGGAGATATAGATCTGGCTCAAAAATGCTCCATCACCTGATTCATAGTAATGGGGGTCTCTTCTCTTCCAGTTCTTCCCAGGAAACTGTCAGCTTGAATTTTACCTTATGCTTGTATCTTCTTGTCCAAGCTATGCCACAAAAACCCACTGTTCTTCCAAGCCCAAAGGGTACCATTCTACTTCAATAGATGGAATGCTATCCAAATTTTAAACTCATTGTTTGGAAACCAAAACAAAGAAAATTCAATCTTTAAACTGAATGTGTTGAAATCTTCTTCAACACTGTTGTGGTTGTACTTTCCTGTTGCTGTGATAAAACCCTCTGACAAAACACAAATTAGGAAGGCAAGGCTATATTTCATTTAATACCTTCATTGGAACTCAAGGCAGGAACCTACAGGTAGAAATTTGGGAGAAATATTATTGATAATTTAATCTCTGGCTTGTTTTCTCACAGGCTCACACTTAGTTAATTTTTTATACTGTCCTGGACCAGTTGCTTAGTTATGGTACCACCCATAGTAGGCTGGGTCCTCCTAAATTAGTTAATAATCAAATAAATAATCCATAGGCATGCTCACATGCAAACCAAGCAATTGGATATCTAAGTAGTTCTTCAGTCCAAACTTTACTCTCAGATGACTTAAAGCTGTTTCAAGTTCACAATTAATGCTAACAAGGACAGACACATATCCTTTTGAGGTTCTTGATTACTTTTGTTTTGGTCTTCAAAATAACCCATCATCATTTTGGATTCACAGGACTTATCTAAATAAATTTAACAACAACAACAAAATTGCAATCACTTAAATCATGGTACTTTTTAAATTTAATATTCTTATTTTAACTGATTTTATTAAGAGACTGTCAACCATTGTATTGCTCTTTGCCTTGTTTCCAAAAACCATTATGACAGAATAGGAAAAGTCTTCTGTCTTTCCTTATTTAAGATATAGTTAAGTAGGGTTGGGGAGATAGCTTAGCTGTTGAGATGACTGTTTACTCTTCCAAAGGACCCATGTTTGAGTCCCAGTACTCACATGGTAGCTTACAAACACCTGAAACTCCAGTTCCAGGGATTTTTTCTGACCTCTAAAGACACCAGATAAACATGTGGTTTGTAGACACACATGCAAAGAAAACACCTATACACTTGAAAATAAATAAATTCATACCCAGTCCAGAAAAAAAAATTTCTCCCTTTATTTTCACTGTAATTTCCATGATCTTCATCTACAAATACTTCTTTTCTCTTTAACTAGCTATAACTAGCGGCTCTCTCAGTGATAATTAAAGAAAACCTTAATATCTGTTTATTTTGTATCTCTATTAGTGGTTATTTTTCTCCGTTTTGAAAATCGTCTTTCATCAGTTTAAAACTCCATGGGTCTAGAGTGTATGGAGTGCTTTTAAAACACGATTTAGCAGGCTTCCGGGTCTTGCCTGAGAGCCGCAGGCATCTCCTGCACACTTCTTCACTGCTTGACTCTGTGCTCTGTGCTTGATCCTAGGGCGGAATAGCAGCTGGTCCCTTCCAACTTCAAGGTCAAGGGGACTAAGTTGAGTCTTCACTGAAAGTTGCTGTAAAGGTCTTCCATAGATATCCTGGAACTAGAAGCATTTAATAAATCCTGACTTTCTCAAAATCATTTACCACGTGAAAACCTGAATTCAAATAATTTCATACCATGCTACTCTTTGCTACCAGAACTCACTCCTCAAAACTCCTGCTAAGTAAATCCAGAATCCAATAGATCTGTATGAGAAGAGATATGGGATTACTATCTTTTAATCCTAAAAGTCACCTCGTGATGTAGGGATTCTTCCCTATTTATAGGTAAGAAAAATGAGGCTCAAAGAGAGTAATGTTTAAAAAAGAATCATGGTGCTTTAGGATAGAAAGAGATAATTGTCTCATAGCACAGTATCCACATGTACAGAAGGAGGCCGAGCTCAGAGAGACGCAGTGGCTCTCCAAATCTCCATTCATTGCTTCTAACGCTGACTTCCTCTTTCCACTTAACTAGTACAAATAAGAAAGGAGAACCTTTATTCTATCTGTCAGCATCATTGAGAAAATAGAGGAACTGAAGTTGCAGAGGGTTTCAAAGGTTGTCCCTGTAGCCTCATTAGCCTGAGCAGTTTTACCTCTTCTGTTGGTCTGAAGACTTGTGTGTGAATACATTTTTCCTTCTACTTAAGTATTATATGTGCTTATTATTTTCTTTTTTTTGTGATGTGCCATATAACCAGCATCTTCCAATTTTTTTTATTTTATTTTACAATACCATTCAGTTCTACATATCAGCCACGAATTCCCTTGTTCTCCCCCCTCCCGCCCCCCTCTCCTTCCCCCCACCCCACCTCCCATTCCCACCTCCTCCAGGGCAAAGACTCCCCAAGGACTGAGATCAACCTGGTAGACTCAGTCCAGGCAGGTCCAGGCCCCTCCTCCCAGGCTGAGCCCAGCATCCCTGCATAAGCCCCAGGTTTCAAACAGCCAATTCATGCAATGAGCACAGGACCTGATCCCACTGCCTGGATGCCTCCCAAACATATCAAGCCAATCAACGGTCTCACCCATTCAGAGGGCCTGATCCAGTTGGGGGCCCCTCAGCCATTGGTTCATAGTTCATGTGTTTCCATTCATTTGGCTATTTGTCCCTGTGCTTTATCCAACCTTGGTCTCAACAATTCTCGCTCAAATAGACCCTCCTCTTTCTCACTAATTGGACTCCCAGAGCTCCACCCGGAGCCTAGCCGTGGATCTCTGCTTCCAGATCCCTTAGTCATTGGATGGGGTTTCTAGCACGACAATTAGGGTGTTTGGCCATCCCATCACCAGAGTGGGTCAGTTCGGGCTATACTTACATGATAGCATGCATACATTTCAATATTTTGAAAAGGTAGTGACTATCATGATCCACTGTGAGAGAAAGGATATAAAGTGGAAGGAAATATGAATTAGAGGAAATATGAATTAGAAGATCTAAGAGGAATGAGAAGGCATGCAGGTGAACATGATCAAAATACATTGTAAGTGTATATGAAATTTATAAATAATTAATAAAAATATTATGTTAAAAATTATTATGGCTATATTGAAATTAACCCAAAGCTGGAACAATATTTTCTGCTATCTCAAAAAAAACCCTAAAAGGATATATTTACCTTATTAATAAAAATCTGGTATACACACCACATATTATTAGAACCATGGACTCTATAGTAAACATACATAAAAACTAACAGATAGCATTCATGTGATCAAAAGGAAATATTAGAAGAGATTTTGAAGATGAAAGCCTTCAGAATCATGATGCTATCTTCTGCTTATTTCACAGAGTGGTGACCTCTACAGATAAGGGTGCACTGGATACCTTTGTGTTTGTTCTGTGTCCAGAAATTCAGGCCCAAGTTCCCCTGTCTGTGTGCCACATAGGACAATAGAGTGGAATTTCACTCTATCCCTTGCAGTGTGGTTGACAACTTGGGCTCACAATCTGACAGAGTAAGCTGTGTATCAGTGGGTTACTGTCTTCTAGTGCATAAACTTTAGGGCCAGTTTAGTCATAAGTACAAACCTTAAAAATCAAAGAGGTTGTATGTTTCCCTTTCCTTTGTGTCCACTCCACTTCAGTCCTTCTCATCAATCTTCCCTGTACTTTCCCCCACCCTTGTTCACTTTCCTGACTTTTCTCTTCTTCCTTCCTGTGTGAGCACACTATGGTCACAAGAATTCAATGTTTAGTTTTAGCTTATATCACCCTGCAATAGACACAGCAAAAAGAGAAGCTATTTGTTACTAGTGTTCCTCGAAAGGTAAGACTGTGTCTTTCACAGAAGGAGCAATGAGAAGATTTTAAAAGCAATACAGCTATCCCTTGAAGAATTCCATCCTAATGTCCTCTCAATCATGCAGTACAGGCCTCTCACCCTGGAGTCCTTTGGTTTCAGAACCTCAAGCCCTCCAGAGACTTTTCCCAAAGGAAATTTATAGCCTTCTGTTCCTTTCAAAGATATCTAAATTCTAAAGGAATTGTGCACTGTGTAAACCAATGCTAATTTCAGTCATTATGCAGATGGCCAAGAATATTGCAGGTTTGTACCTGAAAGTGTTAGTTTTCTCCTGAGTCAAAGGTATTTGGATAAGCTATTTGTTGATCTCTTTGTTAGAATAGAGTCCATAAATCATGAAGGTTCAAATTTGTCAAGCTTCTCACATGAAAATGGAATCCCCTGCAGAGTCCTGTGATTGAGTAATGTTGAATTGCAGCTTGTATTTGAATATGAATGACAGAAGAACATTCTAAAGAAACTTAACTTTCTAATTAATCATAATCTGCCACCTTTGTGCATTTTAAATATTTCTGTATTTGTTTTCATTCTATAGGCTCAATTTGCCTACCCATTAGTTTTTAGGAAAACAATACACAAAAGTATTTTTCATATCTACCATATAACCCTCAACATAATTTGAAAGGAGTCCACCTCGAATGAATTACAAGAAATCCACTAATGTTTTGTTATTATGTATAATGTGACCAAGACAGTATAGCTAATATCATGCCTCACACTGTTAAAACCTGGACATTGTATCTGTCTTCATGTTCTTTTCCTATTACATCACAGCCCTTAGTGCTTTAGAAATAGTAAGTCTAATGATTGGCCTTACCTCCACTTTCCTTCCATAAATATTTCTGTGAATGAACACATGCTCTGTAGAATAAGATGCTTACAAGAGATTATTGTTTCCTCTCAGATAAGTGAAAAGACTCCCAGTTAGCTTGTAGTCAATTATAATTGGTTAAATCAAAGAACTGGAAAAAGGTATACTCAATGCTGAAGCCAACTTTTTCAAATGGAAGTACCATGTGGGTAGTTTTTCAGATGCACTCAATCATAGGCATGAGCCAAGAGTTAATATTTTTTTAAAAAAATTCCAAATAAAGGAAAGCATCTTATGATAGAAACTATGTCATAACACACCCTAAATTTTCTTTGTATGTATACTGCAGCCAATGCAAAAGGTATAGTTGTTGGTGTCCCACAGTAGACATATATAGTATCACGTCTTTACAGAACATTCATAACATTCTTTACCCATGTCTACCATCCAGCATTCTTTGTGAGTTCAAAGACCTTTGTTTTGAACTGCAGCATAATGCTTATGAGTCATCATCCTAAACTATAGATCTTCTCCTCACCTAACTATCTAACTACAAACTGTCCTAGGGTTACATTTTAACAGAAGTCTTATCTCTGTCCTCAGGTGGATGTTTTGTCCCACAGCACTGCTTAGTAGGTCATATATCAACTTACAGAAGTAATTCCATTCAACTCAGAAGATCCAGGGTACACTGCACTCAAATAGGACCCACACCCTATTGTTAATATGTGTTGGCATCTCTAGTCTGTTTTGTCTAGTCCCTTTCCAATCTGATAGTTGTCATATTTCCATTTACCATGATTATTTCCACAAATGGTATCTTCACCACTTGCATATGGATACATAATTTGTAATATAGGGCAATGCAAGAATATTAATGGTGAAGATAAGATCTGTGCAAATTATATCTCAACAAGCAGTAAATATAATAGAGAATTATGAGACCCAACTCACTAACCCAAAGGAAGATGGAATATATCATATTCTAAAATTGTTTTACTGGCTATAAATGAATAAAGGAATTTTTATTGCATTTGTGTCATCAGCATCCCCATCTCAATAGGACTTTTGACATAAATATACAATCAGGAACAGAATTATGATATTTATAATGACAGTATTATATCTGGCGTCTTCACTCAGAAGTATAATAAACATTTGTAACTTGTATAACTCAATAAAAATGTGCTAGTGTATTGATTCCAAAACAGGAACTGATGCCAGCATTTGCCTTGCTTCCATTCCATCCACACCATCTCTTTCACAATATTTTGAGAAAACAGTAGTATTAAGTTTAAATATATTTATGTTATTAGTGGCAGAAATTCAAGGTCTACCTGCCTAAAAAAATACCAAAAAGAAAGATATGTAAGCTTTAGGCTACTGTTCAGCATGAAGAGCTCATGGTACTACATTGTTACAACTATGTTTTCAGGGCAAACTTATGGCTAAGGATAACAATGGCTACTCTTAATTGTTTCATGTATTAGTTCCATAAGAAGAAAACCACATAGTCTTCTGCATTCCTCATACAATCATGATTAGCTCTTCTAGATCATCAATTGGTAGCTTTCTCACCTTGAGTCAGTATTCTCTGAGATTGCTAGTAGAACTTATAAGGTGAGAATGATGAGGTATTTAGCTAAAATTAAGTGATTAATATTAAATGTTGTATCCAATGGGAAGCAAAGCATATTATATCTGATATTCGATAAGTGCTCTACTGATGCTTGATACAACTTTTCATTTAACCAATAAATATCTTTGAATGCACTAAGTGAAAAATAATGAACTATCTGGAATCATGTTTGTAAATCAACAATCCTTAGACTACTTGTGAAACATCTATGTGTCAACTCTGTCATCTTGAAACACAAAGTTCAATGAAGAAATGAGAAGAATCTTAAGAACAATAATAAAAGATCCATATTTCAGACACTCTTACTTAAACCTCATCAAAGCAAAGAATAATAAAACAACCATTTTCTAGGTGAGGTCACAGATCACTAGTATGTGTGCTGCACATGCTTGCTCTTAAGATTTGCAAGATGCCCAGCAAATAAGGGTACATGCAAATGTTTAAGTAGAAGAAAAAAATCTACTAAGATAACAAGTTATCTTCTAAAAAGTCATCTTTTTAATCTGGGCAATGACAAATAAAGTCAGACTCAACAGTTGAGTTCTTGGACTTTTTGAACTCTCATAGTAAGATGAAAGGGCATAGAAAATAAGTCCTCTCCTGGAAGCCCTATTCTCGTGGGTGTTTAGTTTTGTACAAAGACCTCATATCACTTCATAGAGAAACTCCAGACTGAAACTTCAATCTCAACCCACATACTCTTCACACCAAGCCATCTTTGGGCTTAGAGGTAAATCACTAAAGACTGCCTTCAGAGGACAGACTCATGGAGGTTCTGAAAGTCAAATGAGGACACAGAGTCTTTCTTAATAATGAGGTCTGGTATAGAAGTGGATCAGGGCCTATTAGCAAGTACATCCCCTAGGCCCATTAAATCCATGTTTATGAAAAGAAGTTGCTCGGAGAAATCTAGTCTTTGTTCTTTTAAATGACTTAAACCCAGCCAAGAACATCTTTTCCTGGAACCTTAATGGAGTAGTTACACTGTGGTGAAGATTAAAGTTCTAGTACTAGACTGCCTGTGCTCAAGTTCATCTCTTTAGCAATTAAGCAAACTTGTTGCAATTTCTAACGGTGATACCCAATTCTTCATGCACACTTATGAAACACACTAAAAAATTAATTAAGAGGAAAGTGGTTCTGTTATAAAATTAGCAAAATTAAGTTCATCTTCTACTAGAATGCTTTCAATATTGTTTAATAACAGGACTGCAAATAGGTCAGACAAAACACAGACATGCAAATGGAATCAGTGTGTTAGAAACACATCTGCATTCCTGTGTCCTTCCAAAAATCATTCCTTTAAAAAAAAAAAACATTATGAAACACTCTTTAGTTAAGTAAAGAATCATTGAACAAATAAATATTCTTAACAGGGCACTCATGATTCAAAATCAGCTGTGAACTTGATTAAGCACAGAGGTCGACACAAACCATGTCTGTGAGTGACATAAAAGGAAAGGTGAATAAAGAATGAGCAAGTCACAGAAGGTCTGACCTTCAGTCACATGAGAGCCTGTTATTTGAGTTAGGAAGTTATAGCATGAACTATCACCAACCTGAAGCACATTCATGCCTTCAAGCTTTCTGTGGATGATTTCTCCTGCCTGTTGCTGAGAGGAAAATTTCTCACGGCCACCCTCCAGTTATTACCGGTCTGGAAGGGCCACCTGAAACTTACTACATCAACACACAGGCTCAGTCATCTACTCTCCAAGGGCATGAACCACCTGCTGGATTTGAAATTTAACTTTGATTTTATGATTCCATTAAAATCTTAAGATCAGGGTCATTCGTATCCCAACACTCAAAACCCAGCCTCCGCTAAGGGTAGCTGCCGGGCAATGCACCTCAATAGTAGAGCACACACTACCTGGAACAACAGTAATGGAGTCCCCAACTCTGGCAAGGCCTATTTTCCTCCTGTATTTATTTTCACCTTAAACTCAGCCTGGGTAGTAACAAGTCATTAAAACCTCAAGTTCTCTCTCCTCATCCTCGTTTAGAAACTTAAACCAGAAGGAGCAGCTTGTGGATGTCTGCATTTTTTTTTAAATGGGAGGCTTTTCCTGCGAGTGCACTGCAAAGAACAACTCTGAGCTAGCTTTTGCAGCTTGGGAGGAAGAAATGTTCATAATCCAGGAGGAAGGAAATAAAGCGGGGAGGAACAGGAGGAATTCCAGGTCATGGGAGGTGGGGGGCTGGGAGAAAGAGGTGGGAGGGAGGGAAAAGAGGGAGGAAGAGAGAGGGAGAGATTGAGAGATTCACATACCAGTTGCCAGTGTTTTTGTTTTTTAATTGACAGATAAAGCTTTTTGCATTTATCTTGTACAACACGATGCTTTAAAGTCCATATTCATTGTGGGACAGCTAAATCATATGAGTTTTTTTTAATTAAAGCCATATAATTTATAGTACTTTTAAAAAATCATTCCCAATAGTAAAGAAATTCGGGGAGGGGGGAAGCAAAGTGTCCATCAACTTCTGAATAAAGACAATATGGCTCACACATGCAATAGGATATTTTTTAGTTAAGATTGAATTCTGAAATTTGTGACAACATGGATGTGCCTAAACATCATTATGTTAAAATAAATAATTCAGACACAGAACGAAAAGTACTGTTACACTCACTCCATTATGAAAGCTGAAAGAAGAATTCTTATGAAAGGTCAGAATGGAATACTTCTTACCAGAGGTTGAAGAGAGCCAGACAGAAGGTGGGGCAAGGTTGAGCAGCGGGCAATCATTTACAGCTTATGTACAAATGAAAATATCTACCAAAGTGGGGGTAGATACTTGTCTAAGACCAGCACAATTCCTTATGACATTCTACATCTTACAGTTCTACACAGAGATAAATGCAGCTACCAACTTATGTCAACCCCCCCCCCCCAGCAACTGGGGACCATCTCAGAAAACTACACCTGGGTACAACACAGCGATTCATGGATCATGGGAACCTTAAACCCAATGGATAGACCTATATCACAACTTCATTATCTATGGCTCAGGGAACATCACAAACAGAGGATGGAAAGAATGTAATTATATGAGTACCAAGAAGACTACTGTGAAATAGTCTCACCTAAAAATGCCTGCATAAGTGAGACAAGAACAATGCTGATATCAATAGAAAATGTTAATGGGGAAGGGAGAAAATTTTGTGGAATCCCACTTTAGAAAAAGGCAATTATTGAATGCTGGGAGAAGGAGAATTGGAGAATTAGACTCTCCCAAGAATGAGCCCCCTTATTTGCTGTCCTATGCAAAATGATCAACTTTGAAAACATATACACATACACACACACAAAAAAAACCCAACTCAGTAGGGAGTATATGTATATGTAAATATACATGTATATGTATATATATGTGTGTGTGCATATATATATATATATATATATGCATATATATCCATGTAGCAAGTATAATCAAAGAAAAAGAGGTTATTGATTTTAGAATTGTAGGGCAGGAGACAGATTCAAGGGAGGGGTAGCTTGAAGGATCTGAGATGAGGAAAGGGAGAGAGGAAGTGATGTAATTCTTTTACATATATATATATAATAACTATTGATTCTCTACATTGTGGTTTTTCATACTATTTCTTTTAATTTTTTTTTAAATTTTATTTAATTAACATTTTTTCATTCACTTTACATATTGACCAGAGTTTCCCCTCCCTCCTCTCCTCCTGCCCCCGCCCCCTGCCTCCCACCTCCCCATCCACTCCTCCTCCATCTCCATTCAGAAAGGGGCAGGCCTCCTATGGGCTTGAACAAATCATGGCCCATCAAACTGAGGTAGAACCAAGCTCCTTCCCCTGCATCAAGGCTGGGCAAGGTACTCCAGCATGGGGAACAGGGTCTCAAAAGCCAGCCAAGTGCCAGGAGACAGGTCTTGATCTCACTGATAGGAGCCTTACAAACACACCAAGCTACACAACTGTCACCCACATACAGAGGGCCGAGGTTGGTCCCATGCAGGCTCTCTAACTGTTGGTCTGGAGTTCATGAGCTCAGGTCAGCTGTCTCTGTGGGTTTCCCCACCATGACCTTGAACCCCACTGGCTCATGCCATCCCTCCTCCCTCTCTTCAGGAGGACTCCCAGAGCTCCTCCCATTGCTTACCTGTGGATCTCTGCATCTGCTTCCATTAGTTACTGGGTAAAGGCTCTCTGATGACAATTATGGTAATCACCAATATGATTACAGTAGATGGCGAATTCAGACACCCTCTCCACTATTACTAGGAGTCTTATCTGAGCTCATTCTTGTGGATTCCTGGGAGTTTCCCTGGGACCAGGTTTCTCCCTAACCCTAAAGGTGGCACAGGTCAATAGGATTTGGTGATGGAGGCCGACGCAAGAGTATCTGTAGTTTGAGGTCAGCTTAGGAAGTGATATAATTCTATATCAACTAGAAACATTGAAAAGAAAAAAAAAATCTCTAGTGTCATACGGCCCAATATGGTGAATGGAGGTAAGAATAATGAGCCAGACTTTTCAAACAGCAAGAAGAAAGGCTTGAAAATTTCACCATAAGAAAGTGACAAATGTTGGAGGTAAATATATTTAATCAGATCTAAACATTCCTTATATAATATATAGATGCATTAAACACTGCATGACATCCAGTGAATGTATGCAGCATTTATGTTTTATGTTTCAGTTAAACAAAAATTTAAAAAATAGAAACTCAAGAATATTTTATAAGCACAAAAGAATACAACAAAATATATTCAAGAAATTTAGAGTAAGGATGAACCCATGCAGAGTTACGACACTCACTTTTTTCTTTTTCCTTTGATTCTTATGGGGAAAAGTTGAGCTTGGTTTTTTCCTCAAAAACAAACAAACAAACAAACAAACAAACAAACAAAAAACTACAGGCAATTGAGGGTTGCTCAGAGCGGTTGAATTAATTTTCTCCAGGGAAGATCTCCCTGATGTGTTAGCCAATCCTAAGATGTCAGCCTAAACTAATATGAACATTACTAAATGATCATTATTATATATATTGCTATTGTGTAAAATATATACTATTCATATATAAATATGTATTTAATTATATATTGCTATTGTGTAAAATATATACTATTTATATATAAATATGTATTTTATTATAATTGTGATATATATAATTAAAAAATAAGAAATCATGTATTTGAGGTGTAATATAAATACAGGAAGGCTAGGAGGGAGGAAGAGGATATAACTACAGTATCCATATAAGGAATTCTCAAAAAAAAATTGTAAGAAGTAAGTCATTAATCCAAGAAGTACCTGAAACTTCAATCCTCCTGTGTACTAGGAACAGGAGTCACAGAGAAAGATACCAGGCACCCCACCCTGGAGTCCACTTCCACCATTGATGGATGCAGTCTAAACTCCTGAAACCAGGGCTGGTTCCAAGCCCCTTGGCTCTGCATTCTACTTAAGTTTACACTTGAAACAGCTTAATTTATAAAGTCAACTTAAGAATAAATCAATAAAATAACTAATCACAAAACAGGAAAATGATAAGAGAAAACTGTCATAGAAGTTATAGAGCACAGTCTATCTTCAGCTAATGACTTGAACATGAGTAATATACATCTGACAAAGAAAAAGACTACATAGTGGGTAGGTAACATGAATACTCTGGGTATACTGGTGTCAATAGCACAAAGGGATGACTTATGGCTCAGCGAAGGATAGAAGTAATGTAAGATTTCATTACAGTACTTAGAGTGATGCTTTCTTGAAGCTGTCTAAATGTTATATTTCTGGTATCTTCCATTTAAGATTTTTGGGTGGTGGTTGGCTCTAGAAAGTGAAAGGGCAGGTAGGTGGCAACTTCTGTGACTAAGTGATTGTGCATTTTATTTCCTTCCATGATAGGAAAAATGATGAACATCTCCTTATACAACTTCAATGCATTCAGTATCTTTACCAAACTAAATGAAGAAATTTCAAAAAAAATATGATTTAACTGAAAAGAAAACAGAATAGAGAAAAGCATATTATCTGATAGATATATGAGTTACTTTTCTCATTATTTTGACAATATATCTGAGGAAAGGTACCTGAGAAAGGGAAAAAAGAGGAATTATTTGGCTCATGGTTTGAGGATCTAGTCCATCATGACAGGGAATCTAAACTAGTGAGGACTTGATGAAACTATTCACATGGAGTCCACAGTCAGAGAGCAGAGAGAGAGAGAGAGAGAGAGAGAGAGAGAGAGAGAGAGAGAGAGAGAACTGTAGTCTACCTCATTTTCTCTCTTTTATTCAATCCAGCTCCCCTGTCCATGAAATGGTTCCAACTACATTTAAGATGCATCTTTGATCTCAGTTAACTAAACTAGAGACTTCCTCATGGATGTGAACAATGGTTTATTTCTCACCAGTCTGTATCTTGTCAAACTGATGATCAATATTGGCCATCACAAAAATGAGAGTGTAAGTTTTTCAAAATGTGGTTACTCTTACAACAGAAATTAGTAGTTTCCTAAATTTTCTGCATATTAGTGCAAGGGGGTATTTATAAATTAGTTAAGTAATATTGCTATACAGATATATATTTATGTACATGATAATTGGGTAGTGAACAATATATAGAATTGGTGTTTTAATATACTATGAATAACTTAATTATAATACAGAAGAAGATGTTCCTTGCTTAAGTATAATGCCTGATTTCACCAGTTCTGGTTTGCTTTGCTTTGTTTTATTTTCAAGTGATAGAGATTGCACCCAGGGCCTTAAGAAAACTAGGCAAGTGTCCTAACACTGAGCTTTGTTCTCAGTCAATGAAAGACTGTTCAATATGATAAAACTGTATCCCATTTATTAGACTCATATATTACAGTGATCAATTGACCTTGTGAGTCAAATCCTTGTATAATCCACTCTTCTTATGTATATGCATCTGTGGCTGGCAGTTAACTATTAGAATACAGGGAAGGAGAAAGACAAACTCTTTGTGGTTGCACTATATTACATATTACTACACCTTAGCAGACTCTGCCAATAAATCCTCCTTCTGGGAGTGAGGAAGCAAGCAGCTATATTAAATAATGATCTAGACAGAGTCACCAGTGGATGATGGCCAGTTAACAACAGGGCATCCATCGTATAATTGCATGAAACTCTATAATATCAATAATAAGGATAGACTGAAAGAAACTCAGAGAAGGTGGCCTTGTCAATCTCTTGATTGCTAACTTTGGGGCAGAGGTTAATCTGTCCTTATACTCCTAATTCACAGAAATGTGAGATCAGGAATGTAAGTTATGACAACAACTAAGTTTAGTTAACTCACTATGCAGAAAAAAGTCATCTCTATCTGTGAAAAATTTAGGCTATCAGTTTTCCTAACACTTGAGAGTGTATCAGTACCACCAAAGTGACTCTGTGTATGTGTGTGTGTATGTGTAGTGTGTGTGTGTGTGTGTGTGTGTGTGTGTGTGTGTGTGTGTGTGTGAAATGGCTAATCATAATTTTGAGGTTAAAAATATACTAATTTTATATGATGTGAAGGTGAGTCTGGTGACTTGTGTGACAACCTGGGTCCTTTGTAGTTATAAATATATTGACCCCAGCATTTGAAAACCCAAGAATGCTACACCTATTTTTTTTCAGTTCCACAGAAAGTAAATCACACATGTTATATTTGCTCTAGCTTCAAGGGCCAATTTTTAAATTAGGAATATAGCTATGCTTGATGAATGTCACTATTTTTGCCAACTTCTAAAGCAAAATTTTACAATTAATCTATCAGTATGTGATTGTGGAGAGGGAAAGAAAGAGACATTTTAAATGACCTACATACATATAACAAATTAAGATGCCATGATGTGGTATCTTTTAGCAAGCTCATTTCCAGAACTTTTCTTTTTTCCCAATATCCTTCTAGACAAAAGATCATAATTTTTACTGACATTTGGTTTATACCGATCCCTAAGCAAAGCTCGGTTGCTCACTGTCATTAATCTATAATGAGAGAAGAAAATATAGGTATTAAGAGGAGAATGTAAACCTCAGAGAACTCCCAGCTATAATTTACAGTTCGATCTTACTTATATTTAAAAAATAATGACCCAATGGAATAGCTAGAGAGATCTTTCCCCCTCCATTCATATCTAATTTATATTTGTCCCAAAGCCAAGATACTATGGAAAAAATTGTAGAGAAGGCATAGCTGGGTTATTTGATTTGGGGGCATTTTTTCCTTCAGAACAAAAAAGAACAACAGGGGCAGCAGAGCATCAGTTGTAACTTATAAGGGTGTTCAGCACACTTTTGATTCTTGGTTTGGTGTTGACACTTCCCTACTTTGTTTAAGACTGTCTGATGCTACGTTTTTAAAGGCAAAGATAAATCCTGAATAGGCTTTTCATTCTGAATTGCCCTCTTTTCAAATGAGGTCAATACTAGGACTTGACAGTTTTCCTGTAAACTGATCTATTACATTAGTATAAACACTGAGTGAACGGATGGATGGATGGCTGAACAAATGAGTGAATGAGGAAACTAATTAATGGATCCCTTCTCTTCTTTCTTTACACTCCATTCCCATACAGGATTCATGAAGTCCATTATCTTTGTACTGTGTTTGGATGAACTTAATACAGAAACGCTCGATAGAAATTCAAGAGGAGTTTCCTTTTATTAAAGCAAAAATATATTTCCTGAAAACTACAAGAGGGGAGTAGTATTTTTGCTGCCTAATTTTCAACAAAGAATTTTCAGATTGGTTTTAGATTCCATGCCTGTTATCCCGGGCTTGTGGCCCTGCAGGCTTTTATTTCCACGTGTCCGTGTGTTCTGTGTCATCCTCCTCTCCATGCCACCAACTTTTACTTTGATTGCATTCTGTTCTTGCCTTTGAAGAAAACTGAGATCTTCCATTTCAAATTCTGATTGGCTGTACTCCTGAGCACTTTAAAGGAGAAGGGCCATCAAACACTCATGCTGAACGCAAAAATCTACTGATGGTGAGGGGAGCCAGGTCCCCTCTTATACTAACTCTGTAAGCAATTAAATAAACTTTAAGCAAATTTGTGAAAAAATACAAAATTATTAGATATGGTACACTCAAACATTAATTTATTTGTGTATATGTGAGTGCTTGTAAGCATGCACATGTCCAGGCACCACACATATTCCATATTGCACATATGAAAATCAGGAAACACCTTGCAGGAGCCAATTATCTCTCCTTCCATCATGTGGATTCCAGGAATCAAACACTCTCTCTCTGTGTCTCTCTCTCTCTGTGTCTCTCTCTCTCTCTGTGTCTCTCTCTCTGTGTCTCTGTGTGTGTGTGTGTCTCTCTCTCTGTCTCTGTCTCTCTCCCTCTCTCTATATATGTATGTATGTATATATACTTATAGTTAGTTATAAAATATAATATATATATATATAAAACATTTATGTGTGTTTTTACTATTGAAATTTTTATATTTGTGTGTATTATATCTTGGTCACATCTATCTCCCATTATATTCCTACATCTCCTCATCTCTTTTTCCTCTCAACTTCATGTTCTTTTTAAATAACCCACTGAATCCAATTAGGCTGTTCATAGATGCATGTGTGACCTGATTGATTGGGATGTGAGCCGCTTACCAACATTCCCCTGCCACCAAAGCAAAGTGGCTTTCCTTCCTTTAGAAGCCATCAACTGTTTTTAGCTCCATAGTTTGGGGTGAGACTTTCAGAACTCCTTTGTACTCCATGCTGGAATGTTTTAGTCTTCTGATCTTATGGAGGTCTTCTGCAAGTAACCACAGCTACTGTGAGCTCATTTTTATAACACTTATGTCATGTCTGGACACCAGCCTTTCACAGTATTCTTCCTTATCCTATTTGACCCATTTTCTGTGATGTTCCCTGAGCTTTGGGGTAGAGGTGATATAGCTGAACACTGACAGTTGCTGATGATTCTCAGCCTTAAAAATATTTATATTCTAATTAAGTCTCTTGTAATGGATGGAGATCAAGAATAGCACTAAAGATGTTGTATAACAGTGTCTAACATTCATCCAGATAGCAGGAGGCTGACACTACTGTTCACATCTTAGACATAATCCAATGCAGAGAGTGAGGAATGCATGCTGTGGCTAACTTCCTTTTACCCACTTATAGAGTAAAAGACTCCAGCCAAGGAGTGGTACTGTAGTGGTGCTGTATACCATGGCCCAAATCAATTAAGATAATCAAGAAAAATTTCATCAGGCATACCCAGAGTCCTGTCTCTAGTAGGGTTCTAGGTTCTGTCAAGTTAACAATAGTATTAATCACTATACCTTTGTTGTGTGTTTGTGTACTTAATGAATCATCAATGCCAAGGCTTTCTCCTTTGTAATCTCAGTCATCAGTTGTGATCCATACAGCATAATCTCAGCATGTCCCCACTCTAACTACAAAATTCTGTGTCTCTGCTTGCTCTGATTTCTAGAAATCACTCTAATCGAATTGGTGACTCCTGCCCTAAAAGAGAAGGGAACAGTATAAGTTTTTCCTCTGGGAATAACTATGAAATTATCCAAACTTGATTAATTTGAGTTTCAGTCTCCAGTTTCAAATGATTTGACATTAGACTCGTTATGAAAGGAATTATGAAAGAAATGCTGAATCTGAAGCTGACCAACAGCTCATTTCAATGTTCTTTACTTCCTTTCATGACCTTTGAACACACAATTTTCTCAATTCGTTCATGCATTGTTAAAGGAAAGGTACTTGTCGAAACTTATTCTTTCCTGATGAAAGATTTTCAAAATTTTCCACAGCCTATATGACAAGGACTAATTGCTACAGTATTGCCCAGAATGGATACGGACAGCAATAGCTAAAAAGCTTCCATATGAATAACAGTTCTGCCAGAAAGAATGGTGTGATATCAGATGTGATAGTTCAAGGTGCTTTGGTAGCCAGAGACTTACCTAGATAACATATGTGAATATTATTACACTTCTCAAATCTTATGCATTCTTGCATAGTCACCCCGAGTCTGTGGCAAAAACATTACAATGATGAAAATGAGGAGGGACATGAATGTGATATCTAACATGTACAGAATTTATTTGGGGAGCTGTTTTACTAAAGGCTTTGTACAATCATATCTTTAATTTTCACCAGAAGTTTAAATAGTGGATATCTTCGATATCATTATTTTGTAGATGATAAGAAGTAAGTTCCATAGATATCCTCAAGTCCAAGCCTGTGCAACTAATCACTAGCAGGCTCCAAATGAAAACCCAGTGTGTCACAGCCAGTGCCTACTTCACTTGGCCCATGCCGGACAGTGTTTCCATGGAAGATCTGCAGTCTTCAGGTCTACAGCATAGAGAAAACAGAAGGTTTTATTTATATTACTTTGAAATTTTCTTCTCTGACTAGGTATATTTTGGTATATATACTGAAACTGGCACTGAATCAGCCCAGTGTGAGGACCAAGCTATAATTGCAGTGTCAAAGTGGGACAGAAGAGTTAGGTTATACTATAGAAGTTGATCTTTGTGTTATCTTGGGGAGATGCCCTAACATAATTTAGGACAAAGAATTACATTCCAGAATTTTCCAGTGATTGGTTGTTTTTTTTTCCTTTGAAATACATACATGATTTCCACCGAATTATAATGAATTATTTTTAAAATGGCTTCACCTCTTAATTGCCAAATGAAATGGCATACGTGTCTCTTATACAGCATGCCATTTTGATATGCATTTTTAAAAGTCTAGGCCAAGCTAATGAACACAACATTACCTTACAGTTACATCACAAAGTTACATGAAAACTCAGTACAGAGTCCCCATTTTCTTTGGTTATAAGAAAACTAGGCTGCAGAGGTGGCTCAGTAGATAAAGAATGTGCCACATGCGTATGAGGACCCTAGTTCATATTCTCAAAAACTGCATAAACACAGATGTGGTAGTGTGCACCTCTATAATACAAGAGCTTCTAAGAAGGATGGGAGATGGAAAGAAAAGAAGCCTCCAGAAATGCAGCATACTACTATTAAATCTGATTACCATGAAACACAAAGTTCTTAAATCTATTTTTCTTGTCTAACTGAAAATTTTACCCTGACCAACAGCTCCCCATTCTCTAGTATTCCCACTACAACCGTTGTAACCATCATTCTACATTCTATGGCTACAGTTCAGTGTTTTTAGATTCTGTATATCAGTGGTCTCCTGTGTTACAGCATATATCTCTCTGCATCTGGTTTATGTCACTTAATGCAATGTGTTACAGATTCACCTAAATTATTGCAAAAGACAGAATGCCTTTGATGTTAATGGTTGGTGAACAGTATTCTATTGGGCAGACCACATTTACCTTTCCATTGGTGTTTTGTAAATATGATTTTTCTTTATTTTTGACTCAAGGATTTAACAATTTTATTGTTTTTAATGCCCAGAAAACTTGGATATGTCTGGGCTATGAATAATGAGTTATGACAAAAAAATCGTAGATCTCCTGGGAAATTAGTTTAAAAGAGGTAGATTACTCTTATCATATCTGTCTATACTTCAAGCACCAATATCTAATCTGTTTCTACTGTAGCTAGTCTAGATGAGTTTTCCTGTATGTCATCTCTCTGATATTAGACTCACATATCACAGCAGTCACAGTTCCTATCTGCTACTCATTAGCTACTGGACCACATGACTCTCAGTGCTGGCTATATTTGACACTTGTTAGCAATTTGCCTTCACTGAAAATTAAATACATCACGTGGCAGGTATGTAAAATCTTAACGAATATTTAAGGTAGGGTAAGATGTGTCATTATCTCCTTGAATGAATATATAGTTTTTGAATGTCTACACACATGCTGAAAAATAATGAGATTTGTAATGGAATAATAATTTTGACTAAATAATTCAATTGGAGTATCTGAATTTGAAGAAAAGTCATATTTGAAACTGGGGTTGTGCTCATGTTAACAATTAAATGCAGTGAGAATAGAAAACATTTAAATACAGCAGCCTGAATTTTGGAAATAAATATAATTTAGTGAGTCTTCATAGTACCCACCAAAATAATCATTGAAAGTCACTAACAATGTAATATTTTCTAAAAATATGTATTTCCTATAGAATAGCATTTTCTAAAGACTGAAATGTAACTAATAAAGACCTATTGTCTAATGATAACTTGCCAAACCTTGGTCAGAAATTCCAGTAGACGATCTAAAGGGCAACTAGAAGATAGAGATGGAAGACTAAACTTTTGGCTGCTCTTAAGGGAATAGCATAAATCTTTTGTGTCAGCTTGCAGGACAGCTTGATAAGTTTCTGTAGCTGCTTCGTGCTTCTCTGGGTTCTTGTGAATCAATACCTGTCCAATCCCGTCTATGGCTTCATAGAATCATAGAAACATAGAAAGTAGGGCTATAAGGAGCCCTGGAGATTACTTTTTTTTAACCTCCCTCACTGCAGGAATTCCCTGTTTAACTACTTTGAAAACTAGTGAAGAAATATCACTAGGAAGATTTTTTTTTATTTGAGGCACATGTAGTTATCACAAAAGGCATTTATTTTGTTCTGTTTCTTTAATGTTTTATCAGTATATGCCTCTCTATTGTATACACCTATTAAATAATGTTTTGCCTCCTCAAACAAAGACACAATTCCTCCTTTGCCTATGAGATTATTAGCATAAGACCATGGTTGTCATACCTCTTTTCAGTCTATTCTTTAGACCAAATTCACTTAGTTTTGTAGAGGCCTCATATGATTTCTATAAATAATCTGATCAACTTGGATCAATATCTTTTGACTAGGTTTGGGGGATGTAGTTACTTGCACATGGGCAGAAAAACAAGCAGCATGGTCATTAACAAAATTCAGAGGAACTTTTATCAAAAAAATATTAATCCTGCAACTACCAATCCTAAGCATATACTATGGTCTCTCAGTCTTCACCAAAAGTTATAACACCTCAAAAGCTGAGAGATTTATATGCTCTGAAAGGAAAATACAGTGTATGGCACCATAGACTTTTGCAAGACTCCAGTTCAGTATTAGAGATTAATGACAAAGAAATTTCAGCCCAAAGATTTAATCACTATGATTAGTTTGTGATTAATTTCTGTGTTTCACATTTTTGTTTTTGTTATTTTAATGAAACGACACTTCAGTTTCTTTCCTTCTTGAATTTTAAGATAGTGTATGTATAGGTATCTGGTAACTGATACTGCTAATCTACATGTACATACCCACATTATTTGACCTTGTATAGATAGTGACTAGGTAACATTTTGTGGTTAAGGGAGTCATGTTGTACACAGACATGTAGAAACAAAGCTGTGGATATGTCAATATCTATTTTCTCACATTTCTGAATATCAAACATCAATGTACATCAGTGTGTTTTTAAAATATTTATTTATATTTATATATTTACTTTTGACATAATTTCCTGTATCTCAGGTTAGCCTCAAGGATGATGGCCCCGATGTTCTAATATTTCTGCCTGCATCTCCTGAGTGCTGCAATTACAGGTATGTAGTATCATGTCCGGTTTACCTGGAGCTGGGGATTAAACTCAGAGCTTGATCTATGCTAGGCATGTAACTCCACAGTTTTACTACATTCCTAGACCCTCAAAGATGTTTTTCATACACAGTACAAAATGAATTTTAAAAATGAATAAGTCTACAAACAAATAAGTAGAAAATCCACTTTCTAGCCTGCCTAAAATGAAAAAAAATGTCTACATTATTAAACTGTGGTGCAAGGCAGTGGAATTGTTTTAGAGGATTTAATGGACATCTGTATTTTTTTTCAAAATATGATCTATTTCTTTAGATTGTCTCACTTTCCACTCTGAATCAGTTCCAATATCTAGGTTTTCATCTATTATCTTGAATTATAAGAACAAGATTCATAACTCAGGAACTGTAGGAGAGGGTTGGGGGCATCTATGTCCCTGATGACATCACAAAGCTTTCATGACAACAGTGGAGTACCTTTATGTAACCCAATACAACACAGAGATGCACACCACCATCCTCATAGAACACTACTTAATTATTAGTGCAACCTTCAATGGCATTCCTGACGGGCATTGACTTGCCATTATTAAGGCCATTATTGATTTTTACAATGTTGTATACATTTTATCTTACTTAATTTTAACATGCATATTATAATCAGAATTTCACATATTTCATTAATGTATATTTCAAATTTTACCTTAAATTACATTTGAGCAATAAACATGCTTAATAGCTCACATATTTAGTGTTGAGTGACTATTGTCCTAAAATATAGACTTTCATTCAAATTAAAAATTTGCAACATAAAAATCATGAAAGAAAATTCTTGCATCCTATGTATCAGGTGGGTTATATTACAACTCTGTTTTACAAATGAATAGGGAGTTATTTATAATCTACATTTATAAACTAGTGAATTTGTACTTTCTACTTTTACAGACTTGTATACATGCTATGTGTTAGGTTTCTGAAATTTGCTCTCTTTTTATACTAGGGAGTTGTATTTTCTAAATCTAGTGGGAAAAGAATGTGATAAGCTACTTTAAATATTTATGTCTATTTCCTTTTTTCCAATATAAGGCATTTGATGATCAATATTCAAGAAATATGGCTTCATAATGTTTAAATAGTTCTTTAAGATTCTTTTATTCATGGTTAAGGGGAAGGTTTCTAGTGTAGACATTAAGGAGTGTGTAGCCAGAGACGTCAGGAAGAGTCCAAAGGAGAGAGACAAATTAACATACTGAACATGACCAGCAGAACAGATCAGACCATGATTTTAGTGTGGAAGTGAGAGAAGAGGACTAAGAGAAAGGGAGGACAAGCAGACCAAGAGAGCATATGGCCAAAATGGCAGAGTAATATCAGAATGAGAAGACAGGGGATGAGCTGAAGACATTTAGGGTAGGGGGCATGATAGGAAGAACTGAGAGAAGTCAGGTTGCCAGCATGGACTCTGTAACAGGGACTTGTGATGCTGAGATAGCCTGGAGGTCAGCATGCACTTTGGTGTGGTAATAAGCACTAGAGTTAGCCATCTGTCTTGACTTTCTTTTGGACCTAACATTGCTTTTTGTTGATGATAAGGGGTGATGAGATTTCTTCTGTAACTGCTTCTTAGATGAAATTAGTTCATTGTTGCTAGGGGCAAGGAAGGCTGGAATGTTGGTCAAGGTTGGAAAGGGAAAGAGGAGTGCAGGCTGGGGAACATTTGTTTGGCTAGCTACCCAGGTTCTGTGGGACTACCAGGGTATAAGGAACTGTGGCTAGTTTGGGGCAGTCTGGAATGTTGGTTCTGAAGGGCCACTTGAGGCTAGCACATAGCAGGCAGTTTTCAAGCAGTTTGCAGTCACTATTTGGTTAGAAATCTGCTGAGACAGATATAGACTAAGGACAAAAGGTAAAATTACAGAGCTTAGGGGTAAATCTTTATCTTGGGTGTACACTTGAAACTTCCAAGGCCATCATCCTTGTAGTTGCGGGGAGAGAAGGAGCCCCAAGACCAATGAAAGGGGAGCCCACCTCTAAGGGTTGCCATTAAGGTGGAAAGCTTAAGCTGTTGATTGACAGGAGTACTTATCTGGAGTCCTTTTGACCTGTAACAGGTAGATCCACAGTCTCTAGTCCATGAAGCTTACATGAATATTTCAAAGTTTACAAAAGAGGATAAAGTTTCAGATATATTAGCAATATTAGTGTTGTAATCTGTACTAAAAACTTCATTGTAGAAAAAACAGTTAACAAGTGTCTAAAACAACTGGAGTAGATGCCATTGAGTAAAAGCATAGGGACACACATGTTTAAAAAAAATGACTCAGTTAAAAGCATTAGCACTCTTCCCTCTATCCAGAGGACTATGGGAGGAACTTGTAGGTCTATACTTAGAAGACAACCAATGGAAAATTAAAATTATGAGCTTTTGACTATGTTAATAGCAGTCAGTGCTTTACGAGTGCTAGATTAATAGCATATCAATCTCCACTGACTTATGCTAAAACTCTGAATATTTGAAATCTGAATAAAACAATGACATACAGAGGGGGAACATACCTGAAACATTCTTCATTTTCACTTAACTCAAACTACTTTCTTATACCTTTATAACCTGCATTTACATACCTTAAATCACTTCCTTAGACTCTCACAACTTACTTAAGCTTTCACATCATCAGGCCTATGATTTTCATTTATAGCTTGATATTGATAACTTTATTTTTTTCATTTTTTATTCTTTTAATTTTTGATTTTTCCAGACAGGGTATTTCTGTGTAACAGCCTTAACTCTCTTTGAAATCACTTTGTAGCCCAGGCTCACCTCGAACTCACAGAGATCCATATGCCTCTGCCTTCCCAGTGCTGGGATTAAAAGCGTGCACCACTACTGCCCAACCGAAAATCCAATGTAAACATCTGTTTCACGCATATATTTTTAAATTTCTAGCAGTTATCATTATTAAAGACAAACAGTGATAAATTTTAAGCTACATATCTAGAAAGTTATCACTTAAATGCCCAATAAATATAAATACAATGAGATAATTTTAATTCTAAGACTTCAAGATCTCTTTCCATCTCACTTTCAAGTGTTTGATGGTCACATGCAACTGTGGCTACTGTAATAGAAACCACAATCCTAATTAATTAGAAACTCTCTAGTAGATAATTAATGTCTTGATAATTGTGTACCAAGTAGCTAGTTTTCTTCTGGTACAAGGACCAGAAGAAATTTTAAACATGAAACTCAATAGATAGCAGAGTGAATGGTATAAATGATATAATGCTTCTGCTAGATTTCTATATAAAGAACGTCTTTGGAGTGACAGTTTGGTAATAAGAGAGAAAATTTTACATTTTACTTATATGGTGTTTAACATACATGTGAAAAACTTAATTTTTAGGTTAAAAGAATGGTAACATTTCAATAAATATAGAATTTTAGTATAGAATCACTTACTAAAGGGATGAGTGAATGGATGTATGTCATGAAAGGATTGCTTCTTTGGGAGATGGAGACATGATTCTTTGAATAAAGTGCTTGCTATGTATTCATGAGTACTTGAGTTCTCTGATTCTCAGAACCCCCACAGAGCTAGAAATGGTAGCACACTCATTTGTAATCCCAGCACTCTTACAGAGAAATAGGAGGCAGAGACATGAAAATTCCTGGAACTCATGGGCCAGGCTAGCTCCCTACATGTAGTGGAGAGCAAGAACTCTTGTCTTAAACAAAGCTGAGGTCAATAATGGACATCCATAGTTTTTGTCTGAATTCCATATGCATACTAGGGTGTGAGTGCACACACACACCCACACACACACACACACATACATACACACATGCACACTTTTTCATAAAAATATGTCAAGTGTGAATCTTACTGGGTACCTCAGGAAACTCAAGGTCTGTAAGGAACTAATTCCCCATCATATAACATGATTCCCCTAAATCTATCTTTCCTTAGATACTTCTATTTTATTTTATTTTACAATATAATTTAATTCTACATATCAGCCACAGATTCCCTTGTTCTCCCCCCGCCCCCCCCCTTACCCCTAGCCCACCCCCCATTCCCATCTCCTCCAGGGCAAAGACTCCCCCGAGGACTGAGATCAACCTGGTAGACTCAGTCCAGGCAGGTCCAGGCCCCTCCTCCCAGGCTGAGCCAAGCGTCCCTGCATAAGCCCCAGGTTTCAAACAGCCAACTCATGCACTGAGGACAGGTCCCGGTCCCACTGCCTGGATGCCTCCCAAACATATCAAGCCAATCAACTGTCTCACCTATTCAGAGGGCCTGATCCAGTTGGGGGCTCCTCAGCCACTGGTTCATAGTTCATGTGTTTCCATTCATTTGGCTATTTGTCCCTGTGCTTTATCCAACCTTGGTCTCAACAATTCTCGCTCAAATAGACCCTCCTCTTTCTCGCCAAATGGAGTCCCAGAGCTCCACCTGGGGCCTGGCCATGGATCTCTGCATCCGGTTCCCTCAGTCATTGGATGGGGTTTCTAGCACGACAATTGGGGTGTTTGGCCATCCTATCATCAGAGTGGGTCAGTTCAGGCTGTCTCTCAACCATTGCCAGCAGTCTAGTGTGGGGGCATCTTTGTGGATTTCTGTGGACTTCTCTAGCCCTTTGCTTCTTCCTATTCTCATATGGTCTTCATTTACCATGGTTATACTGGAGAGGATGTGGAGCTAGGGGAACTCTCCTCCACTGCTGGTGGGAATGCAAGCTTGTGCAACCACTTTGGAAATCAATATGGCGCTTTCTTAGAAAATTGGGAATCAATCTCCCCCAAGATCCAGCTATACCACTCTTGGGCATATACCCAAGGAATGCTCAATCATACCACAAGGGCACTTGCTCAGCTATGTTCATATCAGCATTGTTTGTAATAGCCAGAACCTGGAAACAACCTAGATGCCATTCAACTGAAGAATGGATAAATAAAATGTGGTACATATACACAATGGAATACTACTCAGCAGAGAAAAACAATGACATCATGAGGTTTGCAGGCAAATGGATGGATCTAGAAAAAAATCATCCTGAGTGAAGTAACCCAGACTCAGAAAGACAAACATGGTATGTACTCACTCATAGGAGGATACTAGATGTGGAACAAGGATGACTGGACTGCTACTCACAACACCAGGGAGGCTACCTGGAAAACAGGACCCCAAGAAAGACACGGGGATCGTCCAATGACAGAGAAATGGATGAGATCTACATGAACAGCCTGGACATGAGTGGAGGTAATGAAGGGCGAGGGTCGAGGGAAAGAGAGCTTGGGGGAGTGGGAGATCCCAGCTGTATCAAGAACAGAGAGGGAGAACAAGGAATAGATACTTTTTAAAAATCAGATCCTGATAAATTCACTAACCTATCGTTTGATCTCTGACATAGGTAAGTAAATATGTACCTATGATATTCTAGGTAGAGGAGAGGAAACAAACTGAGTTACTTGCTTTTTTGCATCTCCAGTAAGACAAAATGTTATAGAGAGGGAGATGTGACCATACTGCAGAGAGACATTGATGAAGTTGGCAAATAGAAGATGGCTGCATACAAGCGACCAAAAGAAACAGTCACAAAGAACACAGCAGCATCTGAGGGGAAATATTAGGATACGAAGGAGAGGCCAGCACCATCCATTCTCTTCTGCCTCCCCACACTGTCTGCTGCAGTGTGATTCAGAAATACATAACAGTTGCCACAGAAGGACCAAGTCAGGGCGACACTGCTGTCTCTATGTAAGGACTACGGGACAAAATTAGACACAGGTAGGCTTGGCATCACTTGAAACTTTACAGTAACTCTGCCTCCTCCCCCTCATGAAATTGTCATCAGAATCTTGAAGGAACCAAACACTCCTACCTCCTACAAATGATTATTTTCTAAATATAGGAAACAGAAACAGTTGCCTAGGATACCCTCAATATTACAACAACCTTGGAGCAATTACTTATAAAGATTTCTCTATATTTGGCAAAGTGCCTGACAAAGTAACTGGAAAATCTTCTTATGAGTGGCTGAAAATACTAAGAAAAATATTGCCATTTTGAAAATAAATAACTGACATAAAAAGAATAAGAACAACTTTGGTGTGATAGGAGAAACAAGATTATTTCAATCTGTGCTTCAAGTATCCCAGACAAGGAGGAGGAAGGAGATATGCATTACTTAATGACTGAAAGAGAAAGTAGTGTTGCAATGAATGCCAAACAAGGAGCTTATCTATAGTTCGTACTACAAATATTATACACATCAAATTCAAAAGAAACTTTACTATAGGGTTAATATCCATATGTAGGCATATCTGTCTGCATAGAGAGGAAAAGAGGCAAAGAAGATGAACAAAAAGATGAGGAGACAGAGACATGGAGAGACAGAGAAGGACAGAGAGACAGAGAGCATTATGTTCAAGCTTCTTATACTGTATCCTAAAGTTGAAGTTCCATATTATTTTAAAATGGTCTTTACCTCAAATAAATTGCATTTTACTTCAGTAAATACATTCACTTTACTTCAGATGAAAAAGAAAAAATAAGAAGGAACCAAAAATTAATATGGGGAATGTTGAGGAAATATTCTAAGTGTAAGACTACTTTTATATTTTCATAACCATCTTCCCAGTTCTCTTCATCATGTACTATGCAATAATCTTCTAGAGAGCATAAAGTCAGGTGATAGAGAGTCTGAGTTCTGAATTGCTCCTCACTGGCTTGGGACCCTGGACAGCTTTCATCACTTTTCTGAGTCAGTTCCCTCATGCAGAATATAACCATAACGTGTCCCATTTCTTATAATAGATATGATAAAATAAATAGTATTAATCAATAGTATCTTGTCATTTTCCTTGGAATTCCTATTAGTTTCACCATGATGCTGGCATAAATTATAAGATCAGAACAATCTAAAATTCACAGGAAGCCTACATCAATGCAATCTAGAGAATTATGTGAAGTGGGGGTGCATGCTGAAGTCACAGGAATAGGCCTGCCTTTGCCCAAGTGATTCAAATGTGTAGCCCCATGGCAGGTCCACAACTATGGAAAAAATGGCGAATGGCTTGAAGGGGATGTACGAGTTAAGATGCCTCAATTATTAGATTAAAAAATAAGAACTGAAAATATTAAAACTGAAGACTTATTTTACTTTAATTATGGGTATGTATGTGTTTGTGCAAGAGTGGATATAGGTACCTTTAGAGGCCAGAGGTATTGGATGCTTCTAGAACTAGAGTTATAGGCACTTAACATTGGTGATGGGAACCAAACTCAGAATCTCTGCAGAGCAGGGCCGATATTAGCTCTTAACTGCTGAGACTTCTCTATAGCCCACAGTCCTTTGGATTTTTTAGGAAAAATTTCATGATGTAGCCTGGCAGACTTGGAACTCAATGTGTAAATGACATTAGCCTTAAAATCACAGAGACCCACCTAGATATGAATTTAAGGGATTAAAGGCAAGTCAGATATATTTATTGTTGTAAGATTTGAGTCTCCCTAAGGACATGAACAGCTATGCAAATGGAGCTGACATCATTCTTAAAACCACGGCTACTATAAAGTGAAACTTTATGTTATTAGTTTAGTCTCTGACATCTAGTATTTACAGAAGTATTGTAGAAGATTAAACCTCACCACTGAAAGTGTGGACTCTTGGAAACCTGTTGGATAACTAGAAAGTCAGACCCCTCAGCAGAACTCTTGTGTAAAAATTTGAACTTGTCCTGGCTATCAAGGCATATAGTATCCACTTTGCAGTCTGAGAACAGAGAGCAGTACTAATCACTATTAATCTTGCATGCTCATTGAAATCACCTTGAAGGTAAGCTTTAAAAATGTCTAATGCTTGAGCATTGGAGGTTTTATTATCAATTATTTAAGAAGCTCTCTCTCTCTCTCTCTCTCTCTCTCTCTCTCTCTCTCTCTCTCTCTGTGTGTGTGTGTGTGTGTGTGTGTGTGTGTGTGTGGGTGTTGTGTGTGTGTGTGTGTGTGTGTGTGTGTGTCACACTGTGCCTTTGGAGGTTGAAAGAGAGTTTGTAGTTGTCCATTCTCTCCTTCTACCTTGTAGGTTCAAGGGACTGAACTCAAGCTGACAGGCTTCAGGGAAAGGGACATTAGGTACTGAGACAGCACACTGGCCTAGGCACTGGCATTTGAAGAGCTTCACATGGAGCAGATGGAAGGGAATCACTGGGTTAGAGAGTTATAAAACATGTCTGTGGTCACATGGCTCCTGGACAACAGAGTTGAGACTCAGACTAGGACTCTAAAACCACGGTATCCTCTTTATATGCTAACTTCATGACTATACTTCTTCAAGTCAAGAAATCATCAAATTCAAATGAAAATGTCAAGACATGAGGTTTAGTGTGTATATGCTCTCCACTTGTCATTGAGATGATAATGCCTCTGCTGTTTCCATATTCTAAAACATTTTGCATGTTCCAAAGCTCCAACAATCTGCATAGTG
>CABHPQ010157515.1:0-12451 GCA_902168405.1 Peromyscus aztecus
AGCCCTCACCTGTCCATCAGCACCCTCCCCTGTGATGGGGGGAGTGAGTAGTTCTCCTGAGGCCCTGCTTACTCTCTGGCATTAGGCTGCATAGTCTGGTTTTTACCTGCTTCTTTGTGGTAGACTCCCCCGAGGGCACTGTTCAGACTCCTAATGAAGGCATGTGTGACCCTAGATACATTCTCTCCAGGATGGACTTCCCTAGCTCTCTGCGCCCCTCATTGTTTATGGCTGGTCCTCTTGGCATGACTGATGGCCCTGACCTGTCCTTCATGTGCAGCTGGAGAGATGCACTGACCCTGCCAGGGTCCCAGCCACAGAACTGCAAGGTGAGGATGGAAATAGGGCCCTTCCCTTGGTACCCCGCTCATCATTCACACTCAGTGGCACTGGTGATGGGGAAAGAGGGCCAGACAGGCTACTCCTGCTGTGCACAGGCCACCCTGCTATCCAGAGACAGTCGCTCCACAGAGGCTGTGGCTCCTCATTCCTCCTCCTCTCTCCCCAGATTCAGCAGGTATTTATTGGCCAGTGTTCCTGTGCCAGGGTCCTTACAGGCCCAGGAGCCACCTCAGGAACTGCCGGTTAAGGTGGAGAGCTGGTACCAACAAGCAGACCCTGTGTCGTGTGGCCTTGGCTCTACTGGAACAGTGGAAGGGCAGGGCAGGGGGGCAGGATTTCTGCTGGCATCTGGGAGTGACATCGTTATCTGCCCAGCCTGTGGGATTGAGTACATACAGGAGAGGAGGTCAAAGAGGGCGGCGTGTTGAGGGGAGGGGGTGTTCTTGGACCCGGAGACAAGGGAGCCTTGCTGGTACCTGCTGGGAGCCTCGCTAGCCCAGTGAATAGCAGGACTCAGAAGTGACTAAGGAAGTGAGACCTCATTGGGTTCTGGGTGGACAGTCAAGTCTTGGGTGCTTCCTTCTTCGAAAGCTGGTGTGAATGGAGTTTAGGGTTGACTCTGGAGTTGGCTGCCTAGGTTTAAGTCCATGCCTTCTCTTGTTCTTTTTGTTTGTTTGTTTTGTTTTGTTTTGAGCAGGGTTTCTCTGTGTGGTGCCTGTCCTGGATCTCAACTTTGTAGCCCAGGCTGGCCTTGAACTCACAGAGATCCATCTGGCTCTGCCTCCCGAGTGCTGGGATTAAAGGCGTGCGCCACCACTGCCCGGCTCCATGCCTTCTCTTTACTGACACGCACTTGGGGCAAGTGACTTTGCAGAGCTGTCATGAGGACCGAGTGAGTTATAGCCAGGGAGTACACCTCTGCCATGTTATTGCTGTCCTGTTCCCCTAGGACGGGACATTGCCGTTGGCCAAGAGCCTGCTGTGGGAGCCAACGACACCAGGCCCCCTCCCCCTGCTGCCTCCTGGTCATGGTAAGGGTCTCCTTCTGGGCTCCCTCCAGGGACCTCAGCCATCTCTCTCTCTCTCTCTCTCTCTCTCACACACACACACACACACACAGAGGCATTCCAGGCTCTGGATACCTCCAGATACTATTGTGTTTCCATGTCTTCTCAGGTTCTTCTCCGACCTCTCTCTCCCCTTAGATCCCTGGGAACCTGGCATGACCCCTCGGGATCTCCTTTTCCGGGGAGGTCACCGCTACAAGTTCCGGCCTCAAGTTGGGCTGGATGTCACTGAGCAGGTAAGTGGTCCCTGGGTGGGATTGTGCCACACAGCCTGGGCTGTGCTGAGTGACACAGCCATTCCCCACAGCTCAGCCACTTCTTGTGGGACCATGGGGACATAGCCTTCGCACCCCTGGGGAAGCTCATGCTGGAGAACTTCAGATTGGAGGGGAACAAGGTAGGTGGCACTGGCTGGGTGAAGGGTCAGCCACCTCTCTGGTGAGACCCAGGGGTGCAAAGCTGACAGGCCTTCCCTGCAGGGCTACTCGAAAAAGATGACCATAGTCAGCGCGAAGAGGCTGCTTCAGGACCTCGGTGGACACCAGCCCTGGGGGCAAGTAGCCAGTGAGAAAGCAGCCATGGATAGGCCTGGCTGGTGGTGGGATGTGGAAGGATCTAGGACACAGACCAGGTTTTCGTCACAGTGACTTTTCCAGCCCATGGTCATGAGTCACAAGTTCACAAAATCCCCAGCTCCAAGCAGCTTAAGGGAAAAGAGAATTGATCATTGGTGGATCTTAGGCCCAGATACATCCAGGTACCCAGAGCGTTGACAGGGCTCTCTGCTTTCTCGTCCACTTCCTCTGTCTGACTTAATTCAGGTAGCAACAGGATGGCTTCTTATTCGAAGGAATCAGTGTCTGAAGTACCACAAACCCTAGAAAAGACTGGTTGGCCTAGCTGGAGCCTCTCAGCTCTCTGTGGGCCACTCACTAGGAGGCACTGAAATATTCAGGGTTTGGGGTTCAGGAACGGGGTAGGGTGTATTCTAGGTAGCTGTGAAAGAGGTTGTCTGCTTGTCCTGCATTGTCCCAGTGCCATCCTCTGCCGCTCTGTCCCCAGGTGTCCTTGGGCCTTCCTCAGCCACCGGCTTCGTCGCTTCTCCATTCTTGGGGGTCCTGTCCTGAGCAGGTCAGTGTCGGTGCTTATGGGGAAGCTGCTGCATGAAGAGCTGGCTTTTCGGTGGGAGCAGTTGCTGCTGGATGAGGCCTTCACTGGGGGTGCCTTGGCCTGGCTCCCTGGAAGGACAGCACGGGCTGGCCAGCTGGTCTACCCTAGTGGAGGTGCCTTGGACAAGCTGTGTATCCTTCCTTATTTGGTGGGGATCCTGAGGCCATCCACAGAGTGGTCCAGGGGAAGAGTGAGATGGGTGACCAGAGTCCATCCCAGTCCTTAACCAGGGGCTCAGATTTCCAGGAGGTCAGTGTGAATTCAGGTGGCAATCCCCGGGTCCCTGAGGACCCTGGGCACATCCAGCTGCGGGGACCTGTACGGCAGGTGGTGACCAGCACTGTCCAGGGAGAAAGTGAGATTCCTTCCCCTCCCTTTTCCCTCCCCTCCCTCCCTCTTGTCCAGCTGGCTACCTCCCCACTATACACACCCTGCGAGCCTGACCTTTCTGTCCTCCCCAGCACTTCTGGCCGTCCGCTCTGACTACCACTGTGCCGTGTGGAAGACCAATAAGCAGGGGCCCCCAGCGCCGCTGCAGGTGCTGCAGGTGGAGAAGGGGGCCACTGGTGTCAGCCTCAGGTGAGAGATGTTGGCTTCCTAGAAGGACAAGGGCTTGGAGGAAGGCTGGGTTGCTGGATCATAACACAGTGCCCTGTGCCCTGTAGCCCTCACCTGCCAGGAGAGATGGCCATCTGCAGCCGTTCTGGAGCTGTGTGTCTGTGGACCCCACAAGATGGGTAATTCTGCTTCCCCCTAAAACCTTCCACCTCAGAGCAGAACCCTGGTCTTCCTTCCAGCCCCTCGACACCCTTGTGCCCCTAAGCCCCACCAGACCCACACCCACGACCCGTCCTCCTTCTTAAGGCTACAGCTAGTCTACAAGGACCCTGAGACGCTTGCCTTCCGTGATCCTTCTCCCTGGCGCTGGACAGACTTCACTGCCCACCCCCGGGTGCTGACTGTGGGTGACCGCACAGGTGTGAAGATGGTTGACATTCAGGTATTGGTGCAAGGGGGCGAGAAGCAACAGAGCCAGAAGTGATGGGCTGCGGGAGGCCCATCACCAGCCTGAAGACTGGCTGACCGTGCTGCACTTTCCCTAGGGTCCCCCAGGCTGTGGGCTGCTGCTGTTCCGTGCCGGAGCAGAGGCTGCCTGCCAGAAAGGAGAGCGGGTGCTACTTGCCCAGTACCTTGGGCAGCCAGGTCCCACCTGTACTCCTCTGCATCTCATCTGCACCCAGGTGAGCTGCAGCCTCCTCCTCCCTGGGCTCTGACTCAGGCTTCACCAGAGTTCCTGCCAGCAGACCTGATTCACAGCCACAGGAACCAGGGAGTGTTGGGTCCCCGTGCATGTGACCTCACTAGGGCAGGCAAACTCGGTCATCTGCCAAATCAGATCAGAACCTGGGAGGAGGCAGAGGTTGACTGTAGCTCAGGGTCCCAGGTGGCCCAGGAGTCTACCACTGGGAGCTTTCTTCATATCTGTAGTGAGAACCCTTTTGGGATGGTGCTGCCTGCCCAAGAAATACATGTTCTAAGTTTGGTAGGCCAAGTTGAGAGGGACTTGAAGGCTGATGGGAGTGACCTCTTCTGGGCGTTGGGTACCTCCTACAGGCTGTGTGGCCTGGAAAGGGTTATTGGAAGGCTGGTGCCAGGCATCAGCCATGCCCAGCTTTCCCTTTTCCTCAGTTCTCAATATACCTGATGGATGAGCGCCTCCCCCTGGTGCCAATGCTCAAGTGGGACCATGGCCTGCCGTCTGCACCCCTGCTTGCCCGCCTGCTACCCCCAGCTAGCCCTGGCTACCCACGGCCCCTGCTGCTGGGGGGCCAGGGTGGACAGCTTCAGCTGCTACATATAACAGGTCAGCCAGGCAGGAGGGAGGCTCGGGGCTGGGGAAGGGGCTGGGGCTGGTATACCTAGCTCTCTGTCTTTCCTTCAGGAGAGGGGACCTCCATGCCCCAGCTGGCAGGACCTCCTCAGTCCCTGCCTTCCATCATCGACTCCCTCTCCGCCTTTCCTCCACTGGAACCCAAGAGGCAGCAGCAGCTGCAGGAGCGTCTGGAGGCACCAGTCATAGGTGGGATGGGCACAAGGGACTTGGGGCTGCTGCGGGGAGGAGCTGCCAGGCCCTGCAGCTAGCTCTTCTCCTTCCCTGTCTAGGTCTGGCTGCTGCCCCACCCCGTGCCTCGGCCCCAGCACTGCTGCTCTTCCAGCTGTCAGCAGCTGGGGACGTCTTCTATCAGCACCTACGCCTCCAGCCAGCCTCTAGTCTTGGAGAAGGAGAGCCACGTGATCACTCAGCACCAGAGGGCCCTGCATCCAAGGCAGTAGCACCTATGGACCAGTCCTCTTGGACCCCTCAGGCCACTGTCCGTTGCAGCCGTTGGATGGAGGCCCTGATGGAGCTGGCCCCCACTTGTCCAGTCTGGGCCGCCCCCACCTTTTCCCACCGTCGTTTTCTGAGCCACATGGAGCAGCAGAAGAGCCAGACCATGTCACAGAAGCTCCGAGCAGCCATGGCCAAGGGGAAGCTCTTGCGGCCTGAGGATCTAGGTACACTCCCCAGGGCAGAGCCGCCCCCTGCACCTCAGTGCAGCCAGCAGGATGAGCTCACTGAGCGCTTGGCAGAAGCCTGGGAAGGTGGGGTAGCCTCCTGGTGGAAAAGGCATCAAAGTCAGACCTCAGGGTCCCAAACACAGACCAAGCGGCCTAAGCGCCGGACTCAGCTGGCTAGTACCTTTTCCTCACTCACAAGCTACTTGGACTTCCCAGATACCAGCAGCCCCCCTTGTAGCCAAGACCATTCTACCTCAGAGGCCTGGTCTCGGCCTCCAGCAACCCCACCCTCCCAGGAGTTGACACAGGAGCTGTGGGCCCAAGGTGTACAGCGTGAACGTCGGCAGACCCTCCGGGACTACATGGCCAAGCTGCCACTTAAGGACACTCCAGGACCTGTGGCTACACCGCCCTCCCAGGCCTCCAGCCTCCGGTCCATGCCCTTCAGGCAACAAGCACCTGTCCTCTCTGGCTCCCATCCTCCCCGGAAGAAGCCACGAATGGGCTTCTAAGTGTGGAGAGCCATGCCTGAAAATCTTGCCTTCATCCTGGAGCCTTGCACTGAGCTTAGCCAACATGGTCTCCAGGACAGAGTCTCTGCCTCCCAAGGACAGTGTGCCCAGCTGAAGGAATGGGGAGCAAGTCTGTTTCATGTATTTGATGGCAGGTTATTCCAGAGCGCCGGCTGCAGAGGCTGCCTCGGGTCACTGATGTGGGGACCCCGTGGGTCCTTGGTCCCCCCCGCCCAGTGGGGGCTGTCACACACTGCTCCCACTGCTGTTTTCAGTACGTATGGAACAAGTCAGGAGACCGTGCCACAGAAGCTCTGAGCAGCCGTGGCCCGGGGATCTGGATACACTTCCCAGGGCAGAGCCTCCCCCTGCATCTCAGTGCAGCGGAGTTGCTGGAAAGTAGAGCCTCTGTGTCAGTGTTAGCCTCCTGCCCTCAAAGGAAATGGCCTCCTGTGGTGGCACAGTGTGGGTCAGCAGCTACTGTTGGGGACTGTTTGTGTGACAGTCCACATGGGCTCTGTAGGAGTTGGTGCTTTGGCTCTGGCTCGGGGACTGAATAAACCTGTCCACTGGCCAGGAGCTGGATGGTCATATGAGCAGAGAAGATGGTGTCTCTGTGGACCTTTCCAGATCTGATGTGTAAAGCCCTACTCTCTCCACCTTGGGGATGCACACACATTAGACGGCGTAGTGGGGTGGGGTGGAGTCTCTGGTCTCATCCCAATGGAACCTGACTGGCAGCCCAGTAACATGCTGACTTGTGTGGGTCTTAACATATTTATGTAATCCTGGGGTCTGTAACCAGGGAAACTGATGCACTGGGTACAAGGCACACAGATGTGGCTGCAGAGCACATGCTGTGCCGGGTCCCAAAGTGCACCAGCCGTGGTACACAGGAAAGAGTGCCCTGCGTCCACCTCACCACTGCTAGCCTAACAGTGTAGACTGCCTTGGGGTTCAGTCCAAGCCAAATTCAATATCTTCCAGGCTTGCCCTGGGGGTGGGCTCCCCCAGGTCCAACGAAGACTGGGCTTCATTCTCAGCTCTGTCTCCTAAAGAGTCAGGAGAGAACTAGTCAGTACTTGGGTAGAGCTGCCCTTCTTGCTGAGCACTGGTCCAGGCCAGCCACAGAGTCCCTCAGATATGCCCCTTACTATTGGACAAGAGGAACATGGGGAATATAAGCCACCCCAAAGGTGAGTACTCACCTAAAATGCATATCCAACCCTGAGCTAGTCTTCTGTTTGTACTGACTAGCTGCCCAGACTGCCCTGCCTGCCTGCCTGCACACAGCGGCAGGCGTATGATTTAAGCTGCTGTGCCTTCACTAACACCAATGCTTTTGTCACTTAGTCCTAGTGTCTGTGGTCCCCTCCCTCCTCAGAGCCTCTGGCCTGGAACTACAGGGCCAGGTGACACACCACAGCCAAATGGTCACCTATGAATGGGGCAGAAACCCCCATCTGCTTCCCCCTCCCTGTGGTTCGCCTCTCTACAGTAGCCTCTGGAGTGTTACCTAGTAGGGTGGCTTCAGGCAGCTGGCTGTCTCCATCTTCACTAGACTGGGCAGGTAGTGATTGGTTTGATTCATTCTCTCCCCTCCCGTCCTCTTCCAGCTCCTGGATGAGGGGTCGTGGAGGGGTGGTGCTGAAGACTTGACCTTGGGTTTCCAATTCTGTTGCTGCTGTTGGCTTACATATGTCTGTGAGAGCCACCCTGGCTGCCTTTGAGGAGTCCTTGAAGACTGCAAATATGTTTGAGAGGACACCTGTGGAGCCTGTGGGACTGTGCTCAAGCATGGGGAGAGAAGAGTCATTCAGTTCAGGGTCACTGTCATCACTCGAGCTGGAAACCACCTGGATTTTCGGGATGCCTGTTTCCTGGTGAGAGAGTGAGTTGTGTCCGATTTTCCAGTGGTCACAATACAGGAAAGCATGTGCAGGGTAGGGAGAAAGCAGGCTGGTACAGGCCTCGGGATGGACACTTGGACCAGCAGTTTCTCCATGCTTACTCCCCATCCACATAGCTCCCTATACCACACCCTACCCAATGTCTGGATTCTAGCTTCTGCCACATCCCATAGCCCAGCAACTCTCCAGGACTTTGTTCCTGGACCCCAGTTCCCACAGTGTAGTGGCCTGTGTGCCTGTTTGGATGTGAGACCTCGTGCAGAGGTTCCTTCAAAGCCTCTTCTAGAGCCAGGAGCTGACACAGTGGCTTGCTGGCTCCTGGTTATGCCCGGAGTGGAGAGTCAGGTGCCTTCCCACTAGGTATAGCTTTAGTAGATGAGTTGGGGAGCTTTGTGTAGGAACACAGCATAAGGCAGCACCCCAGTTCATTTCATGCGGCCACCAATAGAACATGCAGCAGAAACCCCAAGTGGCTGAATAAGCTCTCAGAGGGGCCAGAAAATGGCTGTTTCTTCAGTGAGGGAAACATGGCCACTGTGCTCCTCAGAAGGGCAGTTCACTTTCATGAGAAGGAAATGGCCTCTAAGGGACAGGCATGGTGGTACGCTCCTGTAAACCCAGCACTCAGGAGGTAGAGACAGGTGGATCTCTGAGTTCAAGGCCTGCCTGGTCTACAGCAAGTTCCAGACCAGCCATGGGCTGCACCGTGAGACACTGTCTCAAAAGCAAAAGAACTAGGCATGGTACATGCTTGTAATTCCAGTACTTGGGAGGCCAAGGCAGGTGGAGGGCTGCCACAAGTTTGAGGCCATTCTGGGGTATAGGGAAGAGCATGCTGACCTTTGTCTGGTCTTCCATTGACATGTCCATGCCATCAACATCTTCCAAGTCAGGCAGGTCCTGAAAGAGCCAGTGACCACATGTCACCCAGAGACACAATGGAGGCGAGTATCAACAGGAGACAAGATGTCCTGAGGGAACCATCACCAAGGCCCCTCAGTAGCTCCCACCCATGCCCACCAGAAGACTTTGGCATGCTCGAAGCCACACTGCCACTTCAAGTCCAGCCACCAATGGGAAGACTGTCACAGCTTCTTCACTTTGTTGTGTCATGGGGAACCCGAACTCAGAAGTACCTCTTATACGTTAGTCTGAGCCTCAAGTGCCTCCTGAAAACCAGAAAACCACACCACCGTTTCCTAGATGTGTGGCCTTGGGCAAGTTGCTTAACCTCTCTGTTTCTCCAGTTCCTACTCCATAATATTGAGATGATCATACTACATATCTCAGAACACTTAGTACATACCATGCCTCAAGTAAGGCAGCCTCAGAGTAAGGACTCAACCACATCCTCACGGTGTCCTGTATGGTCAGTTTTTGAATGCAAAGCTTAGGCCTTAAGCAGACAGAGTGAGCCCCAGCTCACATGGGTTTGCATGCCCCCTGAATTACAGTCATTGGGACAATGGGACACTGTCATGCCTTGCAGGCAGGAAATACATTATACAGTCATCTAAATGGGAGGAGCTTTGGGGAGGGGTGGGTGACACAGCTCTAACAACCTTTGCTGGGAGGGACACTGGACAATCACACCATGGTGAACCAACAGGAAGCCAGAGTAGGGACCAGTCAATGAGGTGGCTGGAGCCACCTGCCAGACTGTGGGTGTGAGGCCCAGCAGGCTTCAGTGATCTATGACTCCAGGGCTGACCACAGAACCACTTTGCAGTATAATATCCCTGGAAACTCTAGTGTGGCTTTCACAGCCTGGGGAGGTAAATGGACTAGCCCCCCAAACCTGAATATGAGTAGGGTGGACTTGGGGGTTTGCCTGGGTGTCTGCTGTACCTGCTCCCTGGGGAACTCCTGATAGACAGTGAGGACCACAAAGGTGTCACCCCACCCTCAGCTTGACAGCCCCCTGCTCACATTGATGAAAAGCCTCTCCTTGGTCTCCAGGGCAATGGCCTCTGTGTCTTCGGTTCTGGCCCCATCAGTAGCTGCCACTGAGGACGTGGACTCTGAGGAACAGCAGTGAGAAGTCACTAAGCCCAGCACTGATGTCAGATACAAAGGCTGGGGCGACAAGCTAGAGGTTAAGGTGGAAGGGCAGACCTTCCTGGGTGTGGTTGGACAGGCACCACGATGGAAGCTGCAGGAGTCCTCCACTGAGGACAGGGCTGCACCTCCACCTCCCGCTGAGGACAGACAGGAAGAAGCTGGCCCTGCTGTGACAGGGTGAGTCTACAGAAGCAGCCATGCTAAGAGTAGACAGCCTGACTGCCCAGCAAGAAAGGGACGTGCTCACAACAGCTGCTTCCAAAGCCCAGAGAGGACAACCTTGCCGCCTAACCCTGGTGGAGGCCTCTCTGCCAGCCTGCACTGCCTGTCCATCAAGGACATGGCCACCTGCTCTCCAGGGCCAGGGACCTGTGCCATTTACCACAGCAAGGCTGCCTGGATGGTGGAAACACTATAAGTCCTCCTCTGCCAGGCTCTCCTTGCCAAGTTCCTACGCCCTGTCCTTGTGTGGTCTGTTCACGCACTGTCCCCTCCATCTGGGCTGGGCACCAGGGCACAGGAGAGGAGTGGCTAAGCCAGGAAGTCCATCCTGACCCACAGATCCGTGTATGACATTTGTAGTCGAGGTGGTGACACAACCCTACATGCTGAACCCAGAAGCCCCTTACCTTCAAATGCCAGCCACAGCACACCCATGTGTGGAAAGCCACAGCAGACCCTTGCTCAACAGAAAAATTTCCTAGAAGCTCAGAACAGGCAGGTCACGGGTCTGACAATCCTACCCTGAGCCAGACACAGCAGCCTTCCCTTGTTCCATAAGCAATAAAGTAAGGCATGTCCCCAGACAGACATCCTGGCACAGAGTCCCATCAAAGCCAGGAGAGCCATATGCGTAGCTGATGAACAGGGCAGGGCACCCAGAGCAGGTTTCTCTTGGTGCCTGTGGCTTTCCAATACCATGCCGAAGGCCCTGCTTCCTGCGTCCCTCTGGATAGCCACTGAGGCTCTTCTCCCCACCCCTGGTCCTCTATTTCCTGCCTCTCTTGATGCACAGCATGGTATACCTGAGCCCCCTGCCTCCTGCTCTTCTCTAGACTGCCTCTGAATGCCTCCTCCCTGCCCTGCTCTCTGTTCTCTATTTCCTGCCTCTCTTGAGCCTGGGATACCTGAACCCCCACACTGGAACCACCGACCCTAAGGTCCTGGGAGCAGGCCAGGGGTATTCCCGCCCCTACTCCCACCACGCCCACACATCCTATAAAGGACTTGGATACAGGGGGCTTTTTAAAGATGTTGCAGAACAGAGACAGGTGGCTGTTCTTAATTTAAACCTTCGGGGGTGGGCAGCATGGATTCAAGAGAAGGAATCAGGTCCGGCTGGGTGGATTGCCAAGGTTCTGCCCCGCCCAGGCCTCTTCACTTGCAAGGTAATTCCCGAAGCCCTGATACCTAATCCTTTCATGAGAACAGCAGCACTCCCAGGATTCTCCATGCAGCAGGGCCTACTTCCTGGGCCAGATGTCAAACTTGTCAGGTTGGGGGCTCTGAATGTTGTGTCCATGGCCTTATGGACAAAATGTTCCAAGGAGGTCCCTGTGGCATCCTGGGGAAGTCTGGGGTTACCTATCAGTAGACAGCCTAGACTCTGGGCCCTAGAGTCATCTGAGAGGAAAGCCTCCAGAGAAGGACTGCCTAGATCAGACTGGCCTGTGGGTGTGACTGTGAGGGGCTCTCTTGATTTCTATTTGGTGTAGAAAGGTGGAGGCAGCAGCTGTGTAGGGACAGAGGTCATAGATGTGTGTAGGGACAGAGGTCATGGCCATAGCTGTGTGCAGGGTCAGAGGCTGCCCTCTATTATCTTAGCTGCCTTACCTTCAGCAGTGGCCACCAAGGGTGTCTGGGACTGAGCCAGACTCCCAGAGTGGTCTGGCTCTTCCATTGTCCTGTTCGCCACCACAGCCAGCTCCTCTTCTCCACCTGGCTTCTCTGGGAACAGTTCATCTTTGGCCTTGAAGCTCTCCTTCACAAACAACTCTACCTTCTGCTGGGTTTCTCCCAGGGGCGGCTTTTCCTGAGCCTCTGGGCTGGTGGAGCTACTCTCCTCACTGTCTGGCAGGGGTGTCTCCCCTAGAGAAGTAAAATCCAGAGTTGAACTTGGAGCTGCCTGAGAGGACAAGAGTACCTGCGTGTCCATGAACTTGAGAGATTGAGTGCAGGGAGTTGTCAGGGGCACAGTTCATCAAAGCATTAGGCAGGCATAGTTTGCACACCTGTAATCCTGAAACTTAGAGGTAGAGTCAAGAGTATCAGAGTTCAAGGTCATCCTCAGCTATATAGCAAGTTGGAGGCCAGGCAGGGTTACATGAGACTTCATCTTAAAAAAAAAAAAAATGTGTGCGGAGGGAAGTGTTCATATGACAACTAAAAGCAGATAAATGTCTCCAATAAGGGATTACTCTGCTCACGGCTCGATGGGCAGCACTCTGCTATGGAGAGAGCACAACATCGGGCCCCCGAGGACATGGCAGGCAAGGATTTGGGGTCTACCCAAAGCACCTTTACTTTCAAACAGTTCAGGAGAGGCCAGGCATGGTGACTGTGGTGGTCTCAAGGAGAATGGTGTTTGAACGCTTGGTCCCCAGCTGGTGGAACTTGGGAAGGATTAGGTGTGACCTCGTTGGAGGAGGTGTGCTACTGGGGGTGGAGGTCCTCTCCTCTCCTCCCCTCTCCTCCCCTCTCCTCTCCTCTCCTCTCCTCCCCTCCCCTCTTCCTCCCCTTCCCCTCTCCCCTCCCCTCCCCTCCCCCTCCCTTTCCCCCCTCCCTTCCTCTCCTCTCCTCTCCTCCCCTCTCCTCTCCTCTCCTCTCCTCT
>CABHPQ010157516.1:3968-16563 GCA_902168405.1 Peromyscus aztecus
TGTGTGTGTGTGTGTGTGTGTGTGTGTGTGTGTATTTTATATATATATATATATATATAAATAATATATGTATTTCCATGGTATATGCACTCCATTTTCATTATCTATTCCTCAGTTGAAGGACATTTAAGTTATTTCTATTCCCTAGCTATTGGAAACAGAACCGAAATGAGCATGGCTGAGCAGGTATCTGTGGAGCAGGATGTCTAGTTCTCCGGGCATATGCTAAGGAGTCAAATAGCAGTGTCAGGTGGTAGATTTATTTTTAGCTTTTTGAGAATTCTGTGCACAGATCTCCAAGTGGTTGCACCAGTTTGCGATCCCAGCAACAGTGAGTAGGGGTTTCCTCTTCCTCCAGTCTCCTTCGGCATCTGTTGCAGTTGTTAGATGGGTCTTTGGCATGCTGCCTCTGGGAAGACGGGCACTCGAAGGTTTTTATATGCGCTTCCCCAACTAAGGATGATGAGCATTGTTGGATATTACAGTAGATATTAATCCTCTGCCAGTTCTACAGCTGGCGATGACTCTTTCCCATTCTGTGGACTCGCTCTTCACCCAGGCGATTGTTTCTCTAGCTTACTGAAGCTTTTTAGTTTTACAAAGCTCAGCCTGTCAGTTGTTGGCCTGGATTCTTTTTGTTTTCTTTTTGGTTTTCTTGAGACAGGGTTTCTCTGTGTAGCTTTCTGCCTTTCCTGGATCTCGCCCTGTAGACCTGGCTGGCCTCAAACTCACAGAGATCGGCCTGGCTCTGCCTCCCAAGTGCTGGGATTAAAAGCGAGTGCCACCACCACCTGGCCTTGACTTAATTCTTGGGAGAATGGAATCCCATACAACATATTTTTATTACGTTTTTCTCCTCCAATTCTTCCCAGATCACCCCATCTCCCTATCTTCCCAACTTTATGTTCTTTCTCTCTCTTTCTTTTAAAAACAAACAAAAACCAAGAAACACACACACACACACACACACACACACACAAACACACACAAAAACAGAAACCAAAATACACAAGCAAATGACTGATAAACTAAATAAAACAAAAAAGCCCAAGCAAAACAAAATGAGACAAAACCACTGCTCAGTTCATTTTGTGTTGGCCAACTACTCCTGGGAGCAGGGCCTGCCCTGGAGTTCGGTTAATAAATATACCTAGTGAGATTCATTGGAAAAAACTAATATTTCTTTGCCAGTGGGTGCCAGCTGCAGATAGCCCCTTGGCTAGGGAGGAGAGCCCAGATCTTCTTCCCCTTCTCAGTGCTGGAACCCCACCTGGCTTAAAACTGAGGGAACTTTGCGCTTGCTGCCACAGCCTCTGTGAGTTCATGAGTCCAGATATTCTTAAGTCCATTGACACTCCTCTTTTTCAGATGTATTTGTTTTAGTTCATGTATATATGTGTAACACAACCTGCATGGTACCAAAGAAGATCAGAAGAGACCTTTGATTTCCAACAAACTGGAAGTATAGATGGTTGTGAGCCACCATATGGGTGCTGGGACCTGAATGTAGATCCAGTGCAAAAGCAGCCAGTGTTCCTAACCTCTTAGCCATTTCTTCATGCCCCCTTACATCCTTTACCTGGATTAAGAATGAAGTACGTTGCAAGATGCATCTACATGTATGTATATTTTTGTAGAAAGACCTCGTACAAGGGAGGACACCAGGATGTTTTCTGTCTCTTTGCTGAGAACTTGGAATGGGACTAGCACCTTCCCTGTGAGAGGTCTGTGCTTACGAGGCTTCTCTGATGCCTGGTAGCCTCCTGACAAAAAAAGATGACAGGGTCTCCGGCCACTTCTTCAGGGGTCCTTTTCAGCTCTGGGTGCTCTTGAGCGCATCTGGGAAGCCATCAAGAGGGAATGGCTATCAGGCAGACCCTCACGTATGGGCATGTGGAACCATCACGTGTCTTGCCTGAGTGTATCTTGTTTCCTGCCCAGCTCAGTGGGCTGTAAATGTCACCTCCCTACCAGAAACCAAACTCTGTCATCACTCCCTGCAGCAGAAGATAAGGACACACAAACGGTGGCTCAGTTTCACTTACTCTGCGGTGTTGGGAAACGGTTTGACAAATCTCACCACTGTTTTCTTCTGGACAGGATTTCCTTTATATAATTTCTGTCATGCAAAGATTTCAAGTTGGTCTGGCCACACCCGAACTGCTGTCAGTGAGTTGATTTGGCTGGCCATGGCACAGATCTGCCAAGAGAAAATGACCATCACAAACACCAAGCTTCTAATGCCTAGATTTCCAGTTTTCAAAACATTGGTGAAAAGGAGTGAGAGCCAAGCACGTGAAGTGATTTTCATGGCTGTTTGTAATGTTCTAACAAGATGATCAGACACAGAATTAGCAGACTCTCCCTCTCCCCACAGTTTTATGAGGTGATTTTGGTTTCATCCGTGGGAAATTGGTCAGCAATAGATCTCAGGGAGCACAGAAACGATCAGGAGCATCCATGAGGCATTGTTTCTTGATGGTCAGGCAAGAGACAAACATGAATCTGCTGTAGAATAGATGGACTTCTAAATTTAGAAGTCTACTTAATTTAGAAAGGTGAATTTGCAAAAAGTATTTTATCTAGTCACTTTGAAAATAAGGAAAGCTTGATGGTAAAGTGGTTAGAGTTTGAGTACAGGGGTTTCATTATGGTGTTAGAAAGACTATGACCCTGAAACATGGGCCTCAGTCTCCAGCCTCATAATACAGGAAAGCTGAAGTATATGGCATCTGATCTACTGCCTTCAAAACACTTGACCTGATTTTATTCCTGGGTTCATTAGCAGCAGTCTCCTGAGGATCAGCTGTTTCAGAGCAAAGGAGGTCAACCAGCATGTGGCAACACCATAACCCCACAGAGGAAGGGGTAGAAGAGGACGTGAAGCCTGGCAGCTCAAAGTAGACGTAGGTCAATAGAAGAGTCCAAAGCTACAGCCTCGAAGCAGAGGTTTGGGAGTGGGCTACACTGGAGGCCTACGTCATGTAGGAAGCAAGAGGTCTCCTTGGTCATAGAGGGGACTATCTGTGGAGGACTCATCTGCCAGGTTAGGAGCTCCTCGGAGTTAGCTGTAGAAAGGGTTGTTGTTGGATTTTCTTTTACTCTAGCTCCATGTTGGATGCCAAAATGTTGTTTGTTGTTGCTCTTATGGGGGGGCCTGCCACCCAGCTCTCAAATAAATCACACGTGGAGGCTTATCCTTAATTATAAATGCCTGGCCTTATCTTGGCTTATTTCTTGCCAGCTTTACTTAAATTATCCTGTCTAGTTTTTGCCATTGGGCTTTTATCTTTCTCTATTCCTGTATACCTTTTCTTTCCTTCTTACTCCATGTCTGGCTGTGTGGCTGGGTGATTGAGTTGCTGGGTATTTGGGAGTCTGTGTGTCTGTCTGTGTGGCTGTGTGTCTGTGTGTCTGTGTGGCTGGGTGGCTGGCCCCTGAAGTGCTTTTCTAGTTCTCTCTTTCCTTCTTCCTCTCCTCCCATATTTCTCCTTCTATATATTCTCTCTGTCTGCCAGCCCTGCCTGTCTTTTTCCCTGCCTCACTTTGGACATTCAGCTCTTTATTAGACCATCAGGTGTTTTAGACAAGCACAGTAACACAGCTTCACAGAGTTAAAAAAAATGCACCATGAACAAAAGTAACTAACACACCTTAAAATAATATTCCCCAACAAAGGACTTTTGAAGCCTCAGTATTGTCGGTGTGGGGGACTGGGAAATTTGTATGTGCGTGTGTCCTGTGACAGGGAACTCCCTTCAGCATCCCTGAATTCTAGCCACTTGGTTCCAAATTATCATACACACACACACACACACACACACACACACACACACACACACACAATCTTGGGACCAAGTCACTCTGGGCTGAAACTCTTGTCATAGACCACTTTTTAAAATTTGCAGCATTGAGGGAACGAGATACTGAGCAAGAATCTCTTCTTCCTGTGAAAGTGATTTTAATACTGTGAACACACACCACCACTGATATGAAAACCCAAGGGGAGTTCATCTCCCATCTGCCTCCAATGCCCCCTTCACCGCAGAGGTTCTCTGGTTCACTGTCTCTGCTGTGATGATGTTCTTCAAAGACCATTCACAAAGAAATGGAAGGATGAAAGTAACTGAGAGGAAGTGTGACCCTAGGCGGAGGTTCTCTGGACAAATCGTCAGTGATACTGCAGAGAGCAGTGAGGAGCAGAAGGCACCCATGAGGTGACCGTATGCGGAAGCTATGGGTCCTACAGACGCCCCGGTGTGGTGAGCTTTGGAGATGACTGGCAACATGTTTACCCACTGAGACGAGAAGTCACTGCAGTGGAGTGGCTCCTCATTGGGGCAGAAAGGGTTGCCCGAGATATCACGTACTTGGACTCCAGAATGCCATGGGAGAAGCCCTAGCAAGGCCTCTGACTACTGTCTGGGGAAACGCAGGCTCAGCGTGGCTGGCCTGAAAGAAAGAAAGAAATGGCCAAGTATGCTTTGGTAAAAGCCTCATCTCTCCAGAGACTCCAGTGGACCCATCCTCCTGTGGTAGAGCCACCTCCCTTCTCTTGGTTCAGCACCATTCATGACAGGCGGATTCTGTTCCAAGCTCATGTTCTCTGACTTGAGTCTTGAAGTGACCTGATACGGTGCTGTTTCCTCACTTGGTGACATTTTGTATCCTCCTCTCCACCATTAAGAGAGCTTTCATGTCCTAATCTAGCACACGAGGAGCAGACGAAGATAAATATGACCCCATCCTTGTACCATGGCCACATCCCTGGGCCAATCCTTCTGATTTGTCCTTCTCAAGAATACAGCCCTGACTGAGGCTGTTCTCAGAAAGGAAAATACACCTGAGTTTCTTTGGGGAAATGATTTTGTGCAAAGCCTTACATCAAGGCCATTGGTTAGACTGCAATTTTAACTTCTAAGCTACTGTAATTCCTCATGCCCCTACTGGTGACGGTCCCTGAGTCTTTCTGAAGCTAGTGGCCATACTGTTTTAGGATATTCTAAATATCCTGAGATCATACATTGCCCAGGCCTGGGACAGAGAGGAAGACAGAAAGAGTCCACTGACCCAGGCTCTGAGCCAGCTTCTGGGAAGGCAAGTCTTGGTATCAAGAGCAGAATTTGGATAACTGTGGCAAGTGAGTAAATTATTTTAAACTTCTTTGTCAGTCCAACACAACTTGTCAGTGAGTAGGATTTGAGACTTAAAAGAGAGAACTAAAAAGGGCTCTCGTCCTGTAGCTGGGATTTCAGTCCTGTGGTAGCATTCCCGAAATTCCAGCCCCAGGCTGGAACCTGTGTACTCTAGGTGCCTAGAGCCAGCACCTGCACTGGGGATTCCAGCACTGGCTGCCTGCTCCGAAGCTGTTCTCCCGGCCTGATGAAGTCAAAAGCACACCTCCTTGCTCTGTGGCTTCCTCAATAGATTCCATCTCTTTTACTTTTTGCCCACTGGAATCCCTTTCATGAGAACAGCAGCAGCAAAAGACACCAGCCTTTCCATAAAACGGAGCGAGGTTATTCGGTACAAATGGAACGGACCTGATTTTTTTTTCCTCCCCTGATCAAAGAAAAACTCTTTTGAAGTTTAGCTATTTGATAGAAAATGTCTTTTATTACAAGCTGATATATGAGTTAATAGGACATAAAGATATTTTATTAAACTGCAAACCATTATTAATATTGCAGTTTTAACTTGAAAGAAATATGTAGAATGACACCGGAAATTAATTAGATTATTTCATCATTCTTTTACATTACAAACTTTGATACACTTGCACAGATATATAGGTGGATTGATGAACAGACACAAAGACACACAGAATTTTAATGAGCGAGAGGCTTTTATCTACTAACACTTTGCGACTTAATTTTTTCTGTTTATTCTGCCTATTGATTCCGGTTGAAGCCTGCTGTTTTAATGTTGTTATTGATATTCTCTCTGGGTTCCTTCTAATTCTGGCATTGATATTACCTTGATCGGATTTAGTTTATTTGAATTGCCTGTAGGTTTTGGTCTCCTGAGTTTTTCACTGCTTATAGACATGCAAAGATAAAACCTCTCTTTTTATCTAAAAATCCTTGAGGGACCAAGAAAGATACAGCCGTTTCTGAGAACATTAAAAAGCAAGAGGCAACAGTCAAAAGGACTCTCTACTCCTCACCCAGTTTCTTCAAGACTTCATTTCCACACTCCCTGAACAGGCAGATGCCGGCTGACTTCTAATCTCAGTTCACTTGCTTCTGCAAACTGTGGGGGAGGAAGAAGTTCTGCAGGATGCCCCCAGTGGTTCAAGCTTTGGGTCAGAGACTTTGCCTTGGGGTGGTTAATTTTTGCAAGAGACCAGACATAAAAGTGCTTCTGACAGGTTTATTTCTTTGCTAAAGAAAATGTTAAGGTTGGGGGTACAGCTCAGTTGATAGTGTCTTTCTATCATGAAGGAAGCCCTGGGTTCCATCTCTAGTACCAGGTTAATGGACATGGTGATATACACAGTAAATTTAGCACTTGGGAGGTGAAGGCAGAGACAGACTAGGGTACATGAGACTCTGTCTCATAAACAGGATATAAACATGGATATTAGCATGGCATAATGGTATACATCGGTAATCTCAGCATTTGATAGGCTGAGGAACAAGGATTCAAAGTCAACCTGGGCTGTGTTATGAGTTCTAGACAAGCCTGGGCTACAGGGTGGAAAAACAAACAAGCAAACAAAAAACAGAGGCTGCAGAGATGTGTCAGTGATTAAGAGCATTTGCTGCTCTCATAGAGGACCAGAGTTCTGTTCTCAGCACCTGTGTTGGGTTAAGTCACAAAAACCTGTAACTCCAGCTCTCAGGGATGTAATGCCATCTTCCGGCCTCCAGGTGGACCTATACTCATGTGCACAAACATACACATAATTAAAATTATGAAAATTCTACCACCACTTAAGTGCTAAGTCATTAACATAAATGAGTGATTGGCTGAAATCCTCCTTAAATTTGTTAGATGCTACCGGGACTTTAAAAGCAGCAGGCTGCTCAGATTTTAATTCAGTGTGATTAATTACTGAGGCCATCTCCATGGTCCCATCCCCATGGGTCTCCATCACTTGGAGATGCTCAAGGGCCATGGTGGCACGGGTCTTCAATACTGCAGTCTTCCGTTCTCCACTTTCTCACATTTCTAGCTGAAGAACGTGTACAGTTGGACCTTGTCCATTGGCACAGGGAAGCCCAGTTAGATGTGCATGTGTGAGGTTTGTCCTGGAGGCCTGAGGTAGTGCCTGATGACTGGGAAGTTGTTGGAAAATCTCACACTTAGATATTCATGTGCCCTGAGCCTATTTTAAGAGTTTTGCCCAATTCTTTTAATTACACATCAAACCAGCTCAATGATGCCTTTTTGTAAGTTCCTGTTCAACTTACCCAGGGCTCTCCCTTGAAGGTAGTCATTGTGTCTCAGCATTGGGGTCACTTCAGACTTTGACTGAGACACGAAAGGGTGTTGAGGTTTTCTTCATGTAATTTTTTTTGACTGTTGTCTAACAAGATATCTTCTCAGTAATGACCACACCCTCAACCCTGAGCCAGAAGAAATCCTTCCTCCCTGAGATATCTCTTGTCAGTTGCATCCATGCAGTGTCAAGAAAGGCAGCTAAATATTGCCGAAGATGCCTGCATGCTTTATACATCAGCAGGAGAAAATGGCTTCTCTGGAGAAATCCAGAAATGGAGATGCGTGTGTAAAGAGTCAAAGATGGAAGGTGGTCAGAGGCAGAGGATGTGAGTGACTAGAAAGCACATGGGGTGAAGACGATGGTGGAGCCCAGGTTGTGCTGCCCTCCAGTCATATCCACACTTCCGTTCCTCTACAGTCATCATGCAGTGGGTCTCAGTTGGGAGACTGCCTCAGAAGAGGTGTCCTTGTTCCTCTAAGCTTAGACCCAAATGAAAAGTGCACTTCCGGCCTGGATTTCACACAGAGTGGGGCAGAGATTTGGGGAAGTCCATTCCTGGCCACTATCCAGGACAAGAACAGGCAGGGCCATGAGAATCATAACACCTAACACTGGTGAAAGACAGTAACCTATGGAGGATCTCTTCTCTAAGGCCAAGGGCAGGGAGTATTTGAGAACTGTTAATGACCAGGTAGGAAATTCAAGACATTAAAAAGTCACATGTAGTCAATGCCATTTTACAATGAGGCAAATTAATGAGCACGGCTTGGCAGAGCTAATTTACCTCACATGAGTAAGCACTCCATAGCCATCGGATTGCAGTCTGCTGAGGAACCAGCTCCTTATGTTTCCTTAATAAGATCAAGGTGGAAGGATGCACAGGGCTCCAGGGACAGAGAGATGGGTCAGGTGGATTCCTCGGCTCACAGGCTCGAGCCTGAACAAGGTCATTCCCAGCTCCAGCATTCACTGTACAACTGGATGGCGAAGGAAGCTGTGGCATGGTTGTTTCTCAAATGAGACTCAGTTTCTTCCTGCTTCATCTTAGAGTTTGGGGAACTCTGCTGTATAGTCCATGAACTGACATGATCTCCTGAAGGTTATTTTTAAATGACAGGTGAAAGCAATCTGGGGTGAAGTTGCTGCCCAGATCATTTCATGGGTGGAATGGCGCATGTTCTAACAGGGCAGTGTTACTATGACAGGGAATGTTACTCGTAGCTAGGCTGTGTTATAAGTGTGGGACTCACACTGTCTCTGCCCTGGCTGTTCTGGTCTGTGTAGATGAGATTAACCACTGAGTGCCTGGGGAAAAGAATGGTCCCCATGCAGGATTCCTCCACCCTGCTGGGAAACTGGACTGAAGGTGTTCCTCTGCACACAGCACTGCCTGCTCTCCTGGTGCTGTGGGCACAATTCACAGTCTCTGTAAACACCAGCGTGTTCCTCATATAAACCTTTTCATAGTGTGAGTTTATTCACATTCTTATCAATGAACATAGGTGCAGAGGAGGTTCACGTGTGCAGCACTGTACGTGCAGACACAGCAAGACAACTGCATGCAGGTGTGTATGGACTCACGTTGTGCTTGCCGGTCCATGTGTATCTCTGTGACTCCCGTGAGTGCACTTAGGTCTCTGTGTGGACTATGTACATTTGTAAGCATACATGTATACAAGTGGGTGTTGTGGTGGTTTGAATGAGAAATGCCTCCTGTACTCTTGGGTATTTGAATGCTTGGCCCCCAGTTGGTGTAATTGTTTGAGGAGGCTCAGGCAGTGTGGCCATGTTGGAGGAAGTGTGTCACTGGAAGCAAACTTTGAGAGTTTAAAGACTCAAGCCATTTCCAGTTCATTTATTTTTTTCTGCACCTTGTTTGTGTTTCAAAATGTGAGCTGAGCCACCAAACCTGTCCCTTCCCCACCCCAAGGGACTCATACTTCTTTGGAACCATAAGCTCCTTCTATCAGCTGCTTAAATCATGGTGGTCTGTCACAGCAATAGAAAACAACTAATAATGGTATGGAATGAGATATGTGCGTGTATGTGTATGCATGGGTCTGTGTGTGGGATGCATGAAGGTAAGCATGCACATGTACACGTGGTCACATGGTGGGGTGTGTACATATGTGTTCATGCCTGTGCACATGGTGCATGTGTGAGAGAGATATGTTGATGTGTGAGAATACGTACTTGTAGACTTGTGGTGGAATATGTACATTGTGCATATATGTGTACACTGTAGATCTGCATAGGATATATAGATGTGTGCATGCCTATGGGATAAACGAATGGGAACATGTAATGTTTGGCTTCAGACAACTTGACACAAACCTAGACATGTCTAGGAACTGGGTGTAGTGGTATTGTGTTCCCCGAAATATTGTGTACCCTAATAAACTTATCTGGGGTCTGTGGTGGTACTGTGTTCCCCAAAATATTGTGTATGCTAATAAACTTATCTGGGGTCAGAGAACAGGACAGCCACAATGTTAAACATGAGGATAGTCAGTGGTAGCATACGCCTTTAATTCTAGCATTCCAGAGACAGAAATCCCTCTGGATCTCTGTGAGTTCAAGGCCACATTGGAAACCGCCAGGCGTGGTGACACACGCCTTTAATCTCAGAAAGCAAGTCTTCAATCCCAGGGAGTGGCGGTAGAAAGCAGAAAGGTATATAAGGAGTGAGGACCAGAAACAAGAGGCATTTGCCCTGGAGAGGCATTTGGGCTGGTTAAGCATTCAGGCTTCTAGCAGCAGTTCAGCTGAGACCCATTCTGGATTAGGACTCAGAGGCCTCCAGTCTGAGGAAACAAGACCAGCTGAGGATCTGGCGAGGTGAGATAGCTGTGGCTTATTCTGTGTCTCTGACCTTCCAGTGTTCACCCCAATAACTGGCCTCGGGTTTCATTTTATTAATAAGAACTTTTAAGATTCATGCAACAGGGGTCAGAGAACAGAAAAGCCACTAGATACTTAGGATAGGCAGTGGTAGCACACGTCTTTAATCCTAGCATTCCAGAGGCAGAAATCCATGTGCTCAAGGATACAGCCAAGCATGGTGACTCATGCCTTTAATCCCAGAAAGCGAGCCTTTAATCCCAGGGAGTGATGGTAGAAAGCAGAAAGGTATATAAGGCGTGAGGACCAGAAACTAGCAGCATTTGGCTGGTTAAGCTTTTAGGTTTTGAGCAGCACAGTTCAGCTGAGAGCCATTCGGATATGAGGACACAGAGGCTTCCAGTCTGAGGAAACAAGATCAGCTGAGAAGTTGGTCAGGTGAGGTTAGCTGTGGCTTGTTCTGTCTCTCTGATCTTCCAGTATTCACCCCAATAACTGGCCTCAGGTTTGATTTTATTAATAAGACCTTTTAAGATTCCTGCTACAAGTGGGCATGTCAATTGAGCAATCCCCTCTATCAGATTGGTCTGTGGACAAGTATATTTGTTACTTTTTTATTGAAGTGATTGATAAAACGCCATGACCAAGGAAACTTACAGAGGAAGGTTTTATTTGGTTTTACATTTATGGGGAAAAAATAAACCCATTCAAACATCCACCAAATGAGAACCAAGTATTGAAGTGTTCTAACGCCTGAGACTGTGGGGGTGTATCTTGTTCTACTGCCTGAAGCCCCCTAATTTCATGGTAATACAATAATTCAATACATTTAATTCAACTCCAAGAGTTCCTTTAGCCTCTTGGTTTCCACACATAGAAAAGTCTAAAGTCTCTTTTGAGACTCAAGGTAATCTCTTAATTGTAAACCTCTGTAAAATTAAATTACCTTAAATTAAAAAATCTTTGTAAAATGCAAATTACGTTCATTAAAAATACAGTGGCACAGAATATACATTACCATTGCAAAGGGGAGGAGTTGGGTATAGTGAGGAGACACTGGACCAAAGCAAGACCAAACCCAGCAGTGAAAACTTCAAATCCTGTAACTCCATTTGAGACCTCGGTCTAATATCAATGGTCTTAAATGACTCCTCCCTTCCAGTTTTTGTTTGTTTGTTTGTTTTGAGACAGAGTTTCTCTGTGTAGCTTTGGTGCTGTCTTGAATCTCGCTCTGTAGACCAGACTGGCCCCGAACTCACAGAGATCCGCCTGGCTGCGAGTGCTGGGATTAAAGGCATGCGCCACCACCGCCTGGCCTCCCTCCCAGTTTTGCTGGCTGCAAAATGCTTCTCTGTCTTGGACTGGTTTCACTACCTCTATGCAGCTCTCCTGGGCATATATTCCACTGTCCTGGCATCTCCAGTGTCTTGGGGTCCTTGATATCACCTAGGCTTCATTTCCACAGCTTCATGCAATGGCCTTTCCGAGACTCAAATCAGGGACTCACCTGCAGAACATCTGACCTCAGCAGCTCTTGGAAACCATGGAGGAAGTTTCCATGACTTCTTGACTTCTTGGACATCCATGACTCTACAGACAGCACCAAAAGGAGCACATTCCCAAGTGTGGCTGCCAGTTTGGGATGTACCCTGGACCCCTGAATCACGTCTACAGCAGCTTGTGTTTGCAGTTCTGTTCAAGCAGCAGAAATTCCAGAGGCATTTTCCTTTCACATGTTGGAACTTAGCTGGGTGGGGTCTTCTCTTGAGGGCACCTTCCTTTTATTCCTATGAAGAGCAGGCTTCTTCTTAATCTTCTTATCTCTTTCAGCACAAGGCTTCATTCCAACATTAAATTTCTTGCTGTGTTTTTTGGTGCATTTTATATTTCTTTCTGACACACTTGCTCTTTTTCATTGTGAGCTGTGTAAGAGTGATCACTATTTACAACATTACAGTCAGTATCATCAATAGTATGCTGTCTTTAAATCTCCTCCACCAAAGCAATTAGATAACTACGTTTAAATTTAGCCTCAGTCAAGTTCTTAGGACAAGGGAAGAAAGCAGTCGCATTTTTCTTTTTGCCACAATATTTTAAAATGGTTCTGGCCTTGTATTAGTCACTTCTCTATGGCTATGACGAAATAGCATGACCAAGGGAACTTACAGAAGAAAGTATTTAATATGGCTTATGGTTTCAGAGGACTACAGTCCATAACGATAGAGAAGAAGTATTATGACCGGAACAGCTGAGAGCTCACCTCTTTATCTGCAAGTAGAGAGAGAGAGAGGGAGGGAGAGAGAGAGA
>CABHPQ010157517.1:0-20463 GCA_902168405.1 Peromyscus aztecus
GAAGCGTGAACTTAGAGTGAGGGAAGAGGACCACTTGAACCTGGGAGTCTGTGGGCTCGCCAGGGCAGCCTTGGGAGAACCCCATCTCTAAGGAACAGAACAAAATCTACACAGTAGTGGTGTTGGCAGAAGCAAAGCCTCTTGCGTCTCCTGCTGCAGAGCTCACCTGTGCCACTGTCCGCACTTCCTGTTCCTCAGGGCAGGTTCTAGACTCACCTGTCAGTGAGGTTCATTACAAACTCCCCAGCCACCCCTCCCTCCTCTTGCCACTGGCACCTCTCACAAGGACAATCATGGGATGTCTCTCAGTTCCTTCCACTACCCCCTTCCCTTAGCTTTTGGCCGGGAACCATGCATTTCTCTCCATCTGGAATATTCTTTATTGCATATTATTTTTCTAGCTAGCCTGCTATATATACTTCAGACTTCCGCTTCAGGGCATTTTCTAAGGGTGTTCCTGTTGTGACACCCTAGATTCTGGGAAACATAACCCTTCCTAAGAGTTTCCTCTGTTTTCCTGGTCATTACAGTGTTCCTCATTCCTTTTTAGAATTTGTTTTTGTCTTTCCTGAGAAACTCATCCTGTATCCCAGGGCAGAAACAATGGCTGCTTTCTCAGTAGCCTGCTCCTACCATCCATGACAGAGACTAGTTATACAGGTCCCGTACTTTATTTGCTCAGAACACAACTTCAGTGTACCCTTGGGATTCCTCCTCCTCCTCCTCCTCCTCCTCCTCCTCTTCCTCCTCCTCCATTTCTTCTTAGACAAGCCTCCAACGCCACCCCCCTACCCCCAGCCACCCAGGGAACTTGCTATGTATACCAGACTGGCCTTGAACTCACAGAGATCCTCCTGCTTCTGCCTCCCAAGTGCTGGGATTAAAGGAGTGCCTGGCTGAAATCAGGTCTCTTGGCAAATATCCTTATTAGCTGTCCATCATGGGAAAAGATCCCTCATCTTGATCAAGCTCCACATGACTTCAAAACAACATTTTGACTGCAACCATGCCAGGGACCCTGAATGAAACTGTGGGACCACAGATGCTTATCAGTTTAGCAGCTACTGCACCCTGTACTCTCTCTAGACTCCAAGGAGAGGATGTGTGAATGGATTACATTGTTTCCAAAGGTAGTTACTGAAAGAAACGTAAACTTCCCTGAATACTCACTTTTTAATAGAGCATTTTTTGGTTAGATCCTACCTAGATGTAGATGGTGGTGTTTCCTCTTTTATATCAGCTCTTCTGGACTATTATTGAATAGATAGAATTATTAAGAAAATGTAGGATGATGTAGGATACTATAGGGTAGTACTTTATCTAAACCATAGAAACAACCAGTTTTTGTTCCAAATTCTAGCTTAAGTAGAAAAGACTAACAGAGAGCAAAGGAGAGCTAGCAGACAAGGAGGGAGTAGTCTCAGGAAAAGTTGGAACCTGGAATAGAAAGTTCCGAGGTTTCTTATTTAATCTCTTTTCTCAAAGTATCTTCCTCCACAGGTGATCTTTGTCTGAATTTTGACCTACATGATAGAATTTGGAAAACCCAGGGTTCCCCAGTTTATTATATGACAGATTTACTTACATGCTCAGAAGACAGGATGAATTGGTAGAACTTGACGAGTGTCTATTCCTAAGCCAGTCGGCTTTTGCTACAGGTGGATTCTAAGGCCGCCAGGAGCACATTTTTGAAGATGTATGTTGTAGGTGGGGGGGGGGGTGCTGAAAGGGGTTGCAGCTTCCGAAGCGGAGCCAGCCGGCGGCCCCCTGATGACTTGACACTGTCGATTGTTTTAGAAGAGTTGCAAGGGAGTTGGTTTTAGGAAAGTGATATGTTATCTAATTGAAGAATACGGCAATTTTCCAGCCTCTTCTTGCGCTAAGACAGCAATAGATGATAAAGTCTTGAATGTCGTTTCCCCTCCGTGTCCTGGTGGATTTTGTGTCCTGTCTTTTACCACTAAGAGGTATGGTTTTCTTTTTTGCGAAGTGGGAAGTATTACACGTTCTCAAAGCAAGAATTACAGAATGCATTGAAAATGTAGTTCTGTGATCCCTGCTAGGAAAGGCAGTGTTCCTGTGTGTTCTAAACTGTCACTAGTAAATGTGCACTTAGCAAAAGGAGAGAGTGAGTGTGAGGCGTATTCTACACGTAGTCGGTCACGGCTTCCTCGGGGCTGTAATGCTGCTGCTCTTATTAGCGACATGCAAGTTTGGGTCAGGATGTCTGGAATCCTTTCCTGTTGGACAATATCGTGAAGGAGCTGGAACACAGTGTGCTCCATAGGTCAGCAGTGAGGCTTTCTTTATGTTAGTTTAAGGTACATAGAAGGAGGATTGAGCAGAAAATGATACACAAATCAGATGAAGTTGTTCACTGAAAAAGAACACCATTCAATGAATTCTTTGTGCGGTTTATGCTCATTTTTGCCCTTCTAAAGAAAACACAGTGAGGGTTGTTTTATCTGGAGATGCTTGGATTCTCAGGCTCTTTACTATGTCCTTCATTTCCTGGAATGTTTCCTCGAAGCTCCAGTGAGGTACAGGTTGCGAATTCTTAATTGAAAACCCCAAATCTGAGATACTTTAAAATCTGGCACAGCATGACAAAGTGCTGGGAAATCCCAAAACATAAATCGTTTTTTTCTTGTGCAGTATTTTTGATTTATTTATATTTATTTTTTACTTTTATTATTAAAAATGGAATAAAATTGCCCTTGGATGATTTGTATAAAGTATGCGTAAACCATACATGAATTTTTGTTTGTAGACTTGGGTCACACTATCAAGATCTTACTTTGTATATGCAAGCACTCTGTTCCCAAGAGTCTGAGGTAAGGTATACTCAACCTATATGTTAAAGTGTGATGGGATTCTTGCTGGGAAGGGAGTACTTAGACTTGTGGTATAACTGGTCAGCATGCTGCTCCTAGGGTGTCTGTGTAGATGAGTTTACAGTGGAATGGAACACAAGTTACAAGAAAATACAGTGTTTCCCTCCACACACACAACTTCAGACTTAGAATTGGGTTCAGATACATTCATAGGCTATTTTGTTTCTAGAATGCTGATTACTCCAGCATACAGTTTGCAAAGTTGAAGAAACCACCAGAACCCAGGCGGTCATTTTGCTGAATGAATGTCCATCCAGCTGACTTGCAGAGGGTGTAGGAAAGACTGAGACAAAAAGGGAAAAACCTGGCTTTTACTTTAGATACATTTTTTTTTAATGTCATTTAGTCTTCTAGGACAGCTATGAGATGCACAAGAAAAAGATTTCTCTTTGATGAAAGGAACTATAATTTGTTTTTAGCAAACTTGCTCAAAGTCACTAGTGTTAGTAAAACAAAGACTGAACTAGAATCCAGGGTGGATTTGTAATCCCTCCCACTTTTCCTCCCTTCCTTTCAGTTTTTTGAAACAGGGTTATGCTGTGTAACCAGGTTGGCATGGAACTCACTGTGTAGCCCAGATTGGTCCTCCTGCCTCAGCCTCCTCTGAGTGCTGGCTGGAACTTCAGGCTGTGCCACCATACCCCCTGAACCCAGGCTTTCTGACCCAGGCACCTTTCTCTTTTGTAACCACTTGGTATCCCTTGGCTTCGTGTCCCGAGTCATTTCCATGAGTTGGTTTGTGTTGTAAGGCCTTTTGTTTGTTTTTGGTTCTGAGGACCCAGCCCAGGGCCTGGTGACTTCTAGTAAGTACTCCACCACTAAGATTTATTGCAAGCCTGTTTTGTGGTTTGTAGTGTTTAGTTTGTAAATGTTAGTTGTGGCTTAAATCTTTCATGGCTTTTGCAGCATGAAAAGGTGTCAGGTTGCTTGAGGAGATGGTGTTTGCACTGTGTCCTGTGGATTGCATTGACTCTGAGATGTAAACACCTTGCTGTTTTCACCGTGTTCTCTGTCTGTGCGAAGGCGGAGTTTCCTTCATTTGTGAGAGTCTGCTCTGTAAGATGAGTTTGAATTAGATGGAGGAGAAAAGATAAATAGGTTGGAGGAGGTTGCTCTCCATGTGGGTTTATTATCATAGGTTTTTTTTTTCATTGACTGCTGCAAGGGATCTATGACAGGTTTGCAGGTCCTACTCACATATTATAATTGTATTTCATAGGGCTAATGCTGATGGCATCTTCGATTATAATGATTTCATTCATTTTGAGGGTTCATCTGAATAAAAGAGCTCATTGTTTTACTTACAGCCTGTAATGACAGACACGTCACAAGTTGCAGTTTGCCACAGCTCCTATTGTGGTTGGATTTTATTTGAGAAGGTAGTTGTTTTTGAAAGGTGGAACTACACCTTTCATTTAAAAATTGGCTTTACAAGTTGTACATATTCTGAAAGCGCCCAAGAGACTTGTGTAGCTGCACATGCATTGCAGTTTTAGAATCTTTCCAGGTGGAAGGACACAGTTGAATAGAGGGACCAAGGCCAAACTTTTGTTATGGTGGCAGGAGAGAAAGGAAACGTGAGCAGTTGGAATTCCTGCTGGAAGAACAGTTGAGTCTGGAGGAAAACAATGCATCGTTTCTTCCCACTTGCCCTTGACAAGTGCTGTCTTCTAGTTTCTGTTTAAGCAGTGCTCCTGGTTCAGCCTGAAAAACTACTTGTGAATTCATTGTTGTATTGTTGCCTCAGATTCGATCCTCAGGGGTGTTCAGTAGTGTGCTGGTTGTGAGTTAATTGCCAGCTCTGGGCAGACAGTAGTGGTTACCAGTGTCCCCCATGGCCAGTGTTGCACGGCCACTGTCATCACTGAATGCAGAGCTTGGAAAAGTTGCACACATTTGGATCTGGTGTCCGTATGAGCTGTCTCTTTTCACGATGAGTTCCTCAAATGACACTTTACAAAAACAGAACTCTAATGACATTACATGAGGATGGATGGTCATTCATTGAGACTTTTATTATGGGTCAGATTTGAAAAGTTCTTTAATATATTTTTATCTTACTTTCTATCTTTAATTTAATTTTATTTATTTTATGTTTTATGAGACATGTTCTCACTATGTAGTCTAGTCTGGTTTCCAACTTGGCATCCTCCAGCCTCTACCTCTACCCACTAGCATTGTAGCAAGCTTGTCCCACTTTTTCTTATTTAGTCATTATAATAGCACACAGGGAAAAATGCTGGTTGTGCTCCCAGACTTAGTAAGTTCTCTTCTTATTCTCAGCTGCTTGTATTTTCAATTTGCCTGTTTCTCTGAGAAGTGTGGCTGCATATACATGGCAGATTTGAGACTGAAAAGTATCTCACTCATCTCAGTGTCAGAGTGTGTGATGAGTAAAATATATATGTAATTATTTAAACATTCAATGTCAGTTAAGTTTCACCTACAGCTCCTCCTTTCCAGTTATGAGTCCACAATATTTTCAGAAGAATTAATGAATTCATGCAGTTTTCTGAACATCTGTTATGTGTCTGTTTTACATCGCTGGGATGCATCAGTGAACAAAATGGGAAAGAAAACTGGGTCCTCCAGGGGAAAAAGAAACAACGAATTTATGTCAGAGCAGTGTATGTGGTGTAACGGGGGCCTTGGGTGGGGACATAAAGGGAAAAGTGTCGTAGGGTAAGGAAGGGGACTATGTACAACCAGGGGCTTGGGCAGCAGTTTTCTAAAGCCAGAGATCACATTCCTGTAATAGCTTCATTTTCAGATACCTCACATTCCTGATCGCTTTTTCTCAGCGGAACACGGGATGTTAAATAGCTGTGCTCCCGCGCTCCCTGAACACAGGTGTAGCCTGTCTGCCCCCCTGCAGGCTGGATCCCTCTCTCTCCTGCCTTGATTGGATCACGGTATAGCCCAACAGTCTCTTGTCTCTCCCAGGTCCCCTGTCACACTCCTGGCTGTTGTTGATCTTGGGGTCGGCCCCTTCCACAGGCACGTCTCTCAGCCCAGCCAGCTTCCTTGTCAATCATTTTACTGTTGACTGATTGCCTCTAGAAGTAATACTTTATGTGTGTCTCTGTGGTTTCTCATTATACAGAAATCCCGCTGGGGCCCTTTGATTTATTGGCAGATAACTCTTCATTTGTGTCACCCCCAGTTCTTAATGCCATTGGAAGGTGTATTTTCATAGGCAGAGTCACACCTTTTCAAGTTCATTTTCACTGGGTGTGACGATGTCTGGAAGTGTGCTGTTGGTGTCAGTAAGAAGGGATGGGAAGGAAGAGGGGAGGAGAAGATCATCAGGATAGATGGACCTTAGTGTTGGGTCCAGTACAAATACCTTTAGCTGGAAATGATTAACAGTCTTTTTTTTTCATAGAAATGCAATTTATTCCATTGCAAGCATTTACATAGTTAGTCATGGAGAATAACAGGCCCGATGCTGAGACAGGTCAACCAAAATGGAGAGGGCATCAAACTATAGTGGTCAAGGACTAACCCCTAGAAAAGCAACTCTTATCAAGGATTAATTTAATTTTAAAAACAAAGACAAACTAACAATTCACTCTTTCTCAACTTGACAGTTCACCAGTGGCATGACTGTCAATTAAAAACATACACCTTACAACTTGGTGGTCCCAAGTTAAAAACAAAACAAAAACAAAAAACCACACACAACAAAAACCATTTCACAGAAAGGAAAAGAATAATATGGAAACAGCTCAAGAAATACACTAATGAGCAAAAATAGAAGGGGAAGGAGGAACGCTGTTGTCTTAACTAAAGAAACCAAGACTCTGGTTTACGTAGGAAAATGTGCATCCTGGAAAGCCAGGTGTGAGGACTTCAAACTCTATGACTTGACTCTCCCCTAATTCCTGAATAAAAATGACATCTTGCAATAGTTATACTCACGGCTCAGACACCTACCTCACTTGACTCTATTCCTTATCCACTCTGGCCTCTTACTTGAGAATCTGAAAAACTTGGGGATATAGCTTAAGAAGAAAAATAATAACACGTAATATGCCCCGTTTCTGAAGCTGCTTTAGGCCTGGTTTGTTACTAGAAAATTCCTGAAGAAAAATTTAAATATACGTCTGTGGCTTTGTTGAATTAAGTCCCCCAGTGAAGATTAGAAAACCCCCGTGGTTTGGGCTCATAGTATTATTGGTGGCACCTCTTGTAGCCGGAGAGCTGAACAAAGTCTGTCTCAATCCATCTCAGGGTTCAGAGGAAAACAAGGGGAGTCTAAACCACAAGTGCAGACATGTCTAGGATCCTTGTCCTTCTGGATCCACGCTTCCTTCAGGGTCTTCATCATTATAAGTGTTCTCTGCCATCTGCCACACTTGCATGATATTGTCTTCTGATACAGAACAAATCACCCAAGGTTCATTGTTCATTCCAGGAGAAATCAGGTATCTTGGCAGTGTGACCACCATGAATAAACAACAACTCTGGTGGGCCATCTTCTGCATCTTCTATTGACTGTTCTTCTCCAATTTTACTTAAATCCCAGACATTCAGCCTATGATCAGTACCACTAGAAGCCAAAATAGTCTCATTGTGAGGTGACCACTGAACATGGAATATTTCATCCTTATGAGATTCAAAGGAATGCAACTTGAGTTTCAGATTTCTCAGATCCCACAAGGCAACAGTCTTGTCAGCTGATCCTGTGGCAAGAATGAACCCACTATAAAGATCGAAAGATAGGCAGTTCACTTCAGCAGTGTGAGCATTGACTGAGTGGCTTGGCTTGGAAGTATTGTTTGAATGAGTACCCCAAATCATAAGTTTCCGATCATCAACTGACCTGAACAGAGACTCGTGGAGCAGATGCCAGGAAACGTCCTCTACTACTGCTGTATGTCCTGTGAAGATGGTCTTTGCATCCACCACTTTTCCTTCTTTTGGAACTGCACTGATGTCCCATAGGCAGATGGCATGGTCATCTGAAGCACTAAGTAAGTGCCCGCTGAGATTTGGATTCCAAGAAAGACCATAACCTTCCTTCTGTTGTCCACGGAGACGCAAATCTGGTTTGCACTCTCCAGAAGGGTCTGGTTTAGAAGGATGCTTTTTGTAGTCGATAACAAGCACATCACTAGATGGAGTCTTTGTTGCAACGATGCAAAGGTTCTGGGGCATGTACCGAGCCCTGTTTACTTCTCCCTCATGGTTGATCTTGATTTCTATTTCAATTTTCCCACTGACAGAGCCAAAACGTCCAAATTCTCCCTTTTCACTGTCATAGTGTGATGCATCAAACTGAGCATCATCATTAGGGAGCTGGACACTGGCTATCACCAGGTGGTTTTGTTCATCAGATGTGTGTGTTCCCAGGACAAGCCGATGGATGCTGAAATCTTTCCCTTCAGGCCTGGTTACATCTGGAAGCCACTGGGCAGTTAAACTGGGCCACTCCAGGGCATGGGTCATCACCAAATCATAAAGAAAAGGGGTGTTCTTCTTCCATATTTTGTACTCCTCATTGATCACACGTTCTTCCAGCGCATCGTCAGAGGCAGCTTTCTTGTCAGCCATGGCGACAGAAGAGCCGGGAGGGGTCGATTAACATTCTTTTGCTGGCATCTTATTTATCTTTAGTACCACCATCTATTTGGATTGAGAGGAAACCCTTGTCTTACCACAGTGTAATAAAATTTCTTTTAAGGTGAAAACTGAGTTCGTTTTGAGAAATCCCAAACAACAGAAATGGCTTCAAATGGTGACCAATTATGGGGTTGGCTTTTCAATGTCAGGAGTCTGGCTGATACTGGAAGAAAGCTGTGTGGTCATTAATAGACAAGAATCTCTTTAAAAGCTCTGGTAATGAGGCTGTGGAGATGAGGTAGATTTGAAGTAGGGTAGACAGCTTCTGAGGCGTAATGAGTATACACAAAACTGTTTATAAAATACATAACATTTAAAAACACATTTTTAAAATCATTTAATTACAGCCATATATATAAATAGTGGAGAAAATATGAACTTTGGAGCCAGACTCTTTATTTTTATCCATTTTCTTTTTATTTGTTGTATGGTCACAGGTCTGCCATGTGTGGTGCCTCAGTTTATTTGTCTGCCAAATGGGGATGAAAATATTCATCTCAGAGGACTGAGTGAATACATTAGAAATGGTCCAAGCTGTGCAGACTGTTACTTTTGGGGAGAGGATGGTGTCTTCCATGGTTAGCAATCTAGCATATCCTAATTGTCATGGGGACATTAGTATTCTGGGCCTTGTGAGTAGGAAGAGGTGTCACACAGTGAACAGAGTTCTTTTGTTTGCCCAGCTCTCCCCGGGGAGTTGTGTGTCATTTCTCTAGGTTGTTTATGTTTGTCCTTGTTGGGCCAAAGTGAGTTGTTTTTATAACAGGTTTGGGCAAGGTGCCCTTTATTGTCATTGAGTGTGACCTTTGCACCACCTTAAGTGCTACCAAAAATATGTAAAAATACCACTGAGGCCTTTTATTACTCTGGGATTATATTCTAAAGGAAATGTCAAGGATGACTCAGTGGCTGAGGAAATAGAATTTTAAAAGGGCTTAATCATGGATCTGAGTTTTCTTTTTCTTTAATATTTATTTATTATAATTACTTTTGAAACAGTCTCATGTAGCTCAGGCTAGCCTCTGACTCATTGCATGTGGAGGATGACCTTGAACTTCTGATCGTGCTTTGACTTCCCGAGTGCTAGGATTATAGATTTGTGCTGTCACCTCTGGTTTGTGTGGTGCCAAAGGTCGGACTGATGGCTTAGCACATGCTGGGCCAGCACTCCCAGCACTCTGCCGGGTGAGCGACATCATGAGTCATGGCTTCACTCCTGCCAGCTCCTGATGCCAAAATCCTTTGTCGGGTGAGAAGTATGGAGGGAGGCAAGGACCATACAGGCCTGGGACTGCACATCCCACCGTGAACTTAGTAGGACTTGTTGAGCTGCCCAGAGAGAAAGTGTAATGGGAATAAAAGTTATCAGTGCAAGCCAAGATTAGGTAGAACTGGGGTACATGAGGCTCAACTGGCTTACTATTTGCAAGACTCCTCAGAGAGTTTTGTGGATAAAAATTCACCAAGGTGCTCTAAAAATACAAACAAGAGCCAATTTTTATCGAGCACTTAACTATGTTCCTGGCATGATTCTGAGCTTTTGTATGGTGTGTGTGCTCTTGTGCATGTATGTGGAAGCCAAGGGCGGCATTGAGTTTCTTCATCTATTGATTTCCACTCTATTTTTTTGAAGCAGGTTCTCTCACAGAACATGGAACTTCCCCATTAACTAGACTGGCTGGCCGGTGAGATCTAGGGATCCCCAGTGCTGGGATTATGGGTGCATGCCCCCCTGCCTGGCTTTTCTGTGGGTGCTGAGAATCTAAACGCAGGTCCTTGGGCATTCACATTGAGTGCTCTTACCCCCAAAGCCATCCTATGCCAGCCCCGTTTTGCACCATTAACTCACAAATCCTCACGATTGCCTTGTGAGGTTTTATTCCCAGATGCTCTCTGAGGAGATGAAGTTGGGTGTATAGGATGTGGGTTTCTGAACACAAGACCCGAGACAGGTTTTTAATGTTCCTTTTCCTTTAGAAACCGCTCTGGGAATGCTTCTGGGACACCCTAAGCAAACTGTGACTGGCATTCCCCCCTCTTTTTAATTACTTTAAAAACAAACAAACAAACAAACAAACAAACAAAAACTTCAACAATGGGTTGACTGTGATGTTTTCTTTCTTTCTTTTTTGTTTTTTTAAAGACAGGTTTCTCTCTGTAGCCCTGGCTGTGCTGGAACTCAGAGAGCCTGCCTCTGCCTCCCAAGTGCTGGGCTTAAAGGCGTGCGTTGCCATACCCAGCTTTTTTGTTTGTTTTTTTGGGGTATTTTCACTCATATGTGTCACTATTTTCTTTGTATTTGCTCCTGCCCCTGGATAATTTTAGATGCAGTTGGCCTCACAGTGCCTTTATGCTGTTGAATATCTTGCTTTCTCCTTAGTATCCTTGTGATATAGAAACCTCTATTGCTTTTTTTCCATAAGTATGTATGTGGAAATCTGAGGATATCTTCTTTGAACATATTTTCATATATATATATATACATACACATAAATTAATATATTAATTTAATATATGTATAATTTAATTTTTTTGACTTTTAAAAATGTATTCTCTGACAGTTTCATATGTATACAGTACGTCTTGACCTACTATATATACTGAGGCAGGGTCTGTCACTAAATCTAGAGCTCAACAGTTTCAGTTAGTCTGGCTGGCCACTTTACTCTGGCAATTCACTGTCTCTGCCTCTCTCAAATTGGGATTCCAGGGGCCCCCAGCCCTTTCTGACCCAGCTTTTATGTGTATTCAGGGGATCTGAACTCCCATCCTTGCCCTGTGAGGCCCACACCTTTGTATCTCTTTGATCTGCCACACCATTTCCCCAGCCCTCTCTTCCCCGCTCTGTGCTAGAAATGCTTGAGCAGTGACTTGCGGTTTTTACGACAGGCATGATTTTCCAGTTTTGCAGCCCCCTGGATAGGGGAATCTCCGTACTGAACAGACATTTCCGTATCTTGAAGGCAAGAAATGGACCTGTGGGAAGATTTGATTGGGGCTTGTGATCCTACTTTAGACCAATGAAAGAGCACCTGATTAAGAAATACATAAATCTTTTAAAACTATAAATAAGGGAAAACTAGTGTTTTCATCTAATATTTAAATGTACATCAATTGTTAAAGAGCCAAAGTAGCATTTTTTTTTTTTTTTTTACAGATGGGCTTAGCTTTAATTATTCATACATCTCCTTGAATTATCACAGTTATCGCATAAGTGATGAAACAGTGTTAGGCAAATTACTGTTACTGCTCACAGAGACAGCTGAGTCTAATACTTAAAGTCTCTTCAATTACTTCCCATTACTCACTATAAAATCCAGATTCATCGATGATGCATGGACTATTAGGTCCCTGTTCTCTGTTGTTGTAGAGAGCTGATACTAGTTGGAATTGCATCTGTGTGGTGATGAGAATACATCACTCTTGGGTCATGCTGTGCCTATGGAGAGGCCAGTAAAAGCCCCAGCATGTTCCAAGGTTAGATGCCCTTACATTCTTGCATAATCTGGACATCTGTACATGACTGGCCAGCCTCTGCTGTCTTCCTACTCCCCACCATGTCTCCTTGGTAATTCTCCTTATACTTAAAGTTATTATTTTTTTTAATGTCAATCAGAAAAATGCCTGCCATGGATCTGAATGTGGTCTCTAGTTTCTAGGAGCAAAACTGAATGTTTGGGTGGAGGATGGGGTGGGTAGTGGAGGTAGGTGGATCTTTGGGGATGCTGGCCTGCTGTCCCAAGCCAAAGTAATAGTGAAAGACCAACTTTCAATAAACAAGGTGGATAGACCTTCTTGCTCCCAAGAAACAATATTCAAGGTTGACTCATGGTCTACACACACATAAACACACACACACACACACACACACACACCCTCTTTCATTTTTGCTAAAGTCAGTTCCTTAAAAGATAGACATGTATTTGTCATGTTTATTCCCATATCTGTAAGCACAAACATACCTGTTGCCTAGTATGTTCTCTGTGGTGTTTATTGAACTCAGGCTTGACACCTGCACAGATGGCTGGATGGATGAATACGTGAAGAATGAGCAGAAAAGCAGCAGATTGTACATCATAGCGTTAATAGTCTTTTCCATGACCCTTAGATATCAGAGTCAAAATTTCAACCTGATGAGGAGTAATGACATTTTATTTCAGGACGTGTGAGCCCTAAGGGAGGCTGTCCTTGCAACTGTCTCCTGTCAGGAATCTCTTGTGCTTCCTGTAGCCAGGCATAGAAGTTATCTAGAGTGCAGTCACACTCTTCTATCACAAGTAGTGTTAACAGAGTTTATCAGATGCTGATGTGCGGCTGGACATACACCAGTGGTTGTCATTTGACACTAGTTATCATTTGATAACTAGGTTAGCCTGGTTATCTCCTGACTGGCTGCTTCCTGTTGCTGCTTCTGCTTCAGGTTCTCAGATGTTCTTTGCAGACGGGGTATCGGTGTCGTGGTGCTGCTTGACTTATTACATTCTCTTCCCACATGTCAGAGCTTCTCCATGCTGCTTTACAAAGTGGGTAGCTTTTAACAACAGAACTATGTCATTTTCGAGTTCTGGAAACAAGAATCCTAACGTTGAGGAAGATCGTGGGATCTGTGAGGCCTTAGGGAGGACCCCTTCTTGTGCCTTCTGAGTTTCTGCCAGCCACCAGCATTCCCTGGTTTTGTTGCTGTAGAGCTGTGAGCTGTAATTTGGGTTTAGGGGTTAAAATTTTTTTTTTAAATTTTAAATAATATGTATGCATTGGGGCTGGAAGGATGGGTCAGTGGTTAAGAGCACTTGTAGAGTACCTAGACGTGAGTTCCGGCACACATGTGATGGCTCCCAACCACCCATAGCTGTGGTTCCAGGGTATCCAGCACCCTCTTCTTAACTTCTTGGGCACTAAGCACACATGTGGTGCACATACACACATGCATGCAGATCGCACACACATAAAATAATATAGTTCTAATAATTTTTAAATTATATGTGTATGTATCTGTGTGTGGGGTGTGTGTGTGCGCGCACACACACGCATGAGAGTACATATCTGAAGCCACAGATGTCAGATCCCCCTGGAAGCTGGCATTACAGGAGGTTGTGAGCTGACTTGTAGGGACTGGGGACTGAATCTGGAGCATCTGCAGGAACTGTTTGTGTTCATAACCACTGAACCGGCCTTGCAGCACCTGTCACTTGGGTTTTGAATTCTTCACCTAGGCCCATGTTTGGGTGACTTGGTCCCCAGGAAAGTGTTACTGGGAGCTGGTGAAATGTAAAAGAGGTGGGTGCTAGTGAGATAGCTTCAGGTCCTTGGGGCCATGGCCTTGCAGGAGATCGTAGGGCATGGCCCATTCTTTTTCCTTTCTTTTGCTCCCTGGCCATGTTGTGAGTAGCCTTGCCCTGGCCCAATTCAGTAGGCCAGTTTCTCACAAACTGAAACCTCCAAAACCATGAGCTAAAAGAAACTTCATCTTGGGATTTTTTTTTTTTTAAGTGAGGGAAAACTGACTTACTCACTCTTGATTTCTCTTCCCTTTCATAATGCTGTTGGAGGTATGTGGGTGAGGTGGGGCACGTGCATGTGTTCATATATGTCCAAGTGCCTCCTCTTTAAAAAACTACATTAGTCGTATTAGCCTTAAGGCCTGCTCTAATCTAGTGCTTCTTAACTAATTTTCTCTGCAAAAGGTGTGTTTCTAAATAAGGCCAGTTAAAGCTCCAGGTGGACATGGGTATGTAGGAAGGGACACGCCAGTTCAGAAACCCAGGCTTCAGCTTTCTGCCTTGATGCTGTTCTGTGAACTTAATGTAGTCCGCTGCTCTTTGAGTAACTTTGCATGGCTTATCATCTCTTAGGCAAGCGTTCAACCTAAGGCCCATGAGCTGCACGTGTCCCAGAATAGATACAAAAGCCGCTCAGCACAATTGTGTATAATGTCCTGTTACAATATCAAAAGGTTGGACACCCTCATTAGAATTTTAGCTTTTTTTTATATGGTGTTCCATCTCTTAGTGTCTCCGTTTCTATGAGGAGACTCTGATCACATAATACCTGTATCTTTGGAGTTTTTGAGGAGTCAGAGAGATGATGTATGTAGACAAATTTCTAAACAGTCTTATTAAATAAGAAACACGGAGCCAAATACGGAGGTAATAGCCAAAGAGATCAGAGACCTAGCGAAGAGCCACGACTACCTTATCTTACCACCTCGCCTCCATCGCTTCCCCAGAGAGAGCTTCTTCCCTTCTAACCTGTGTTTTTATTGCCTTTCTGTTCAGCCTTCTCATTGGCTCGAAGCCCAGCCACATGACTTCCTTGTCACTGCCTGTCTATACAGACCTCCAGGTCTCTATGGTTGGTACTGGGATTAAAGGCGTGTGTCCCCATGCTTGAATGTGTCCTTGACCACACAGAGACTCTGCCTGCCATGTGATTGGATTAAGGGTGTGGGCTACCACCTGACTTCTGTTTATGGCTTGCTGTGTGACCTCTGATCTCCAGGCAAACTTTATTTATTAACATACAAATAAAATCACATTTCAGCACAATTAAAATATCACCCCAGATGTAGGCAGATCATGTAATATACCAAATACTGTATGTACTTGACATACTTCTGTGTTTGTTCATTTCTTTGAAAACTCAACCTAAATGTATATTCTACACCTCCTCTTTATTCCAAATTTATGTAAGAACCCCTGTGTTGATAGATTCACTGAAGGTAGTTCCAGGATTATTAACAAAAATGTTCTATTAGGTGGGGGCATGTAGGGCTCTGCTCTGGGGAGTAGAACCTAGTGCCTTGTGTGTGCAAGACAAGTACTCTACCATTGAACTATTTCCCCAATCCTCTTTTTACTTTTCATTTTAAGACGGATGTCTCAGTACATTTCACAGGCTGGTTCTGAGCTCACATGTAGCTCAGATAGGCCTTGAGCTTGTTGTCCTCATGCCTCAGCCTCCTGAGTAGCAGTAATTACAGACATTGCCACCAGGCCTATGTGGTAACAAATATTTTCAGAAAATTATAAGCCAGTGCTGAAATGTGGGCCAACATTAGAAAATTAACTTAAGTTTTTTTGATTACAAATTGTCACACTCTCACAGTGTACCAGGCGATAGAGTTCTTTCCACAAGATATGCAGTATTAACTAATTCTGCAGTGGGTTGAAAGGCAATACAAGTCAACATCATGTCTGTGTTTGCAGTTTGGAAGTAAAGCCAATTATGACTATAAAATTGCAGTCCAACTCTATTGTGTTCTAACTAAATATAAATGTGATATAAATTAAAACCCACAGGAGGTATTTCAATTTAATCTTAATTGTTATTTTTTTCTGAAATGTAAAATTGAATAAATGTTAAGAATCTCTTTGAACATGGCAAAATGGACTAAATTTAATTATGCTGCATTGTTTTATAAATACTTTGTAAGTTCCAGGAGAGAATGAAGCTTATATATCTGGAGTGCCTTGAGGTGATTGCATCTAGGGGAAGAGAGATTAGGTCTTCATGTGACACATGTATCATAACTTTAAAAAGAGATGGTTCCATATGAGAAATTCATACAGTGTTTGTACTTGACTGGCAGAATTTGTAGATTCAATATTTGTGTTCTACTTGCTTAAACTTAAAAAGTAAGTAATTTTAGAATTACTTGTTTTTGAATCTCACTGACTTTAATGACTATTACAGAGGCCTTATAGAAATTGTATCAGAGGTGTTTATTTAGAAGAGTAAAAGACAGATGATTATGGATAGGAGAGCCGATATATATGATGAAAATCAATTTTCTTGTGTTAAACAGCTTACCACATCTGTGACCAAGATTTCTGAGAAACAGCTTCCAGGGAGGAGTGGATTACTTTGGCTCATGGCTTCAGTGTTTTCAGCTTGTACTTCTGTTGACTGTGGGACTATGGTGAGGCAGGGACAGAATGGTGGTGGGAACATATAATAGCGGCTGCTTAACTCAGAGCAGACTGAACACATGTACATGCGTACATGGGTGTGCTCTTGTGCATGCACTCGCACACACATGGGGGTGAAGGCACTCTCTTGACTGTCACTTTTTGTGCACACACACACACACACACACACGTTTTGCTAATCTCTAAGGATATTCTCAGTCCCATCAAGTAGAAACACCAGTTGCTCATACATTTATAAAGATTAATCATCACAGAGCTGGCAGACGGCTCAGTGGGTAAAGGACTTGCTGGTGTGATGGCCTGCATCTGTAACTTCACTATGGGGTGTGGCGCGCAGAGACAACCAGATCCCTAGAGCTCACTGACTAGCCACTCTAGTCAGGTGGTGAACTCCAGGTTTAGTGAAGAGACCTTGTCTCAGAAAATGAGGTGAAGAGTGATGAGGAAGAAACCTGACATTGACCTTTGCCCTCTGCAGGTACATGCACAAACTTATACACACATGCACATGCATACACTGCACACACCACTACAGATACAAAGAGTACAACGGGGGTAGTTTGTAAAATAGGGAGCTCTCCATAATGATTGTAGCTCTTTGGGAAGGTTCTTCCCCCTCGTCTGATTCTGTGCTGTCGGCCCAGTCTAGGTTATCCAGTAAGTGTGTGTACTGAAACATTGGGTCAGAAAGTAGACTAGGTAACCATTTGGATTTCTGGTATTCATGAGTTTCTATGAATCTGAAATTGGTATAAAGGGATAAAATTGAAAAATGTTGGAAGGAGGCAAGGTGCTTGCAGGTCTGAAATATTTGGTTAAAAATGATTAACTTTTGATATTCAGAGCAGCAGATGGATGCTAGGGGAAGGCTAAGAGAGTATATAATGGAAATTCTTCTCGCGGTGTATTATTGTCCACAGTAGAAGGGTTGGGAGGGGAGGGAGCACAGGCTAGAATACACCATGGTGCCTCCTGGGAATCTTTGCTATGTAAGCATTTTGGGGGTTAAGGAATGGAAACTCCAGTTGCTCATACATTTATAATTTCAGAATCAGAAGTCAGCATTTCATCTCCTAAGGGTGAAAACTAACTCAAATTCAATGAGATTAATTCACTCTTGTTCAGAAGAAAAGCTGATGCAATGAGTTGAGCAGGATCAGGAAAGCTGATAGTTTGTGTTTACTGAGTTTCCTTGTTTCCTGTGCAGTCAGTGTCCTTGTGAACAGACCATGTCTGCCAGAATGTTACAGGACTCCAACTCTGTACCCTTGGGGCTACTGCTTATTTTGTTTTGTTTCCTTTTTGAAAATGAAGTTAATTATTCTACCTTAAGAAAGATTGTTCTCCTGTGTACAGCTGAACTCTTACCTTCTCATGAACATTCTCATTGTCTCACATTTATTTATTGGTGGAACATTTGTAAGTGAAGAATATTTAAAATTCACTGGATTCAGGCAAACAATAGTTTAAGCCAACATGCTTAGCAGCCAAACAGTAGGATGAAAATAACTCATTTGTATTTAAAAAAAAAAAAAAAAAAAAAAAAGGCCAGTTGATGACTGCTGAGTGGCCGGGTGCTCTTGTAGATCCTTGGGAGTGTAATACTGTCCATCACTTCCAGATCCAGGTTATTAATCCAGGTAAACAAATGTAGAGGGTGTAGAAAGCGCTCTTAATTAATACAGTTGTGTAACTTACTGTTTAAATTACAGATGTTCTTCCAGGGATTTAATGACATTTTTGATGCTGGGAATTCATTTGTAGTGATTCTGACCCTATCTCAATATATGGACATCTACTTTGTAACTATAAATTCAGTTTAGTGTAGTCTATTTATTTGTTTGTTTGTTTGTTTACTTGAGTAGCTTTTAAACAAATAACTTTTGTTGTTGTTGTTGTTGTTGTTAGAGCAGGTTCAGTTACCAGCAACCTTGAGAACAAGGTACAGAGAGCTTTCTCCTGTTCCTTCTGCCAGCTGGTATAGCCTCTCTCCACTGTTAGCACCGCCACCAAGGGGGAGAGGCACAGTTTTTACACCTTAGGAACCCACATTGGTGTATCCTCATTACTCTAACACTAGCTGTCTGCTCCTGGCAGCACCAGTCTACTTCAGAGAAGACATGGGCATCGAAGAAACTCCATATGGAGTTTCCTTTCTTTGTGGCAAAAGTTAGCCACTGGGCAAGAATGCTGTCCAAAATGGACAAGCAGGACACAAAAGAAAGTGACTGCAGAACTTTGCCAAGACAAGGCAGGGACAGTCCTTCAAAAATCCTGCTTCACAGAAAAGTCTGTCAGATATTCTAGGCCTGTAGGCCAAAGATGGATGCCCCAGTGTTACAGAGGAACCTTAGGTGACTGTCCGGGCAGCCATCAGTTTCTGTCATTTCTTAGTTTGGGATGTTGTTTGCTCTACACTTCCTGTTTACTCAGGAAATTATAACCTTCTCAGATCTCTGATGGAGTTGAAGACTAGATAGTTATAGTTTTGTTTTCTTTCTTTCTTTCTTTCTTTCTTTCTTTCTTTCTTTCTTTCTTTCTTTCTTTCTTTCTTTCTTTCTTTTTCTTTCTTTTTTTTTAACAAATTCAGAAAAGAAACTTACAATAGAGGTGTAAACTGTATAGGGTTGAGAGACATCAAAACATAATTTTGGGTTGGTAATGCAAGCAAGTTAGGATAGAAAGTGAATTAGGTACAACACTTTGGATTCACCAAGATAGGATAGATAATGGAGTATTTTCTCTTATTTGTCAAATGCTAATGGGCTAGACATTGTTAATGTAATTATTGCCTGTATATATTTGTATATAGTTATTGTACTTATTGTATATAGTTTTTCTATACTAGTTAAAACCTTTGTTTTTTGTTTAGATAAAAAGGGGGAAATGTATGATATTTTGTTTGTGTTCTGACAAATAAAACTTGCCTGGAGATCAGAGAGCAGAGCTAGCCATTAGTTAACCATAGAGGCCAGGCAGTGGTGGCACACACCTTTGATCCTAGCACTTGGGAGGCACTTAACGTATTGCTAAGACTAATTAGGATTGCGCTTCAGCCTCACTTTTGGTGTAGTGTAGTTTCTGGATTTGGACAGATGACTGTTGAGATGGACAGCCATTACAATAACTCGGCATGGACTCCTGTCACAGCTTCCTATTGAGTGTCTCCACCGCTCTGTGCTGTCTCTTCACCATACCTCACCATCACCCATGCCCCCTTGTTCTGATATGCCTACTTGAGTACGTCGTCTTTCCCATCGGAGAGAAAGCTGCTCTAAACTTACCCTTGGAAGTGTTCTCTCCTGGATGTAGGTTTTCAGCTTCACTGGGTAAAATGGGAACCCGACTGCAAGACCACGTGATAAGGTTATGTTTTAATTTGTAAGAAACCTCCAAACTACCTTCCACACTTGCCCTTCCACTGTGTGTTCCCACGACAGTGAGTGGGAGTTCCTGTTTTTCCACATCTTTCCAACATTTGGTGCTGTTATTGTCCTGGGTTTTAGATATTCTTATCTGTATATATAGAAGTATTTCACTAGTGTTATTTCTGTGGATAGGGTCCCCCCACCCCTCACCCCCTTTTGAAAGTTCTGTTGTCAGAAATCAGTCCAGGTCGCAAAGACAGAGCAGCACTTCAGGTGAAGTGTCGTGACAAGGGAGCACTGGACTCTTGATCAGGCAGGAGTGAGCACTCTGGATCAGGACTCGATCAGGCTGACTTTAATGTAGGTGGTAACTGTGCCTTTCCTCCATCGGCTGGGGCCTGACCTCAGGCTTTGGGGACTGGCTACCTTTAAAAATGTTGGCTCACAGGAAGTGAAGGGGGACGGGGCCAGACCCTTCAGTCCCAGAATGTAGCAGGGCCTTTGTACATACAAAGGTTTTACAGGGTGTGGGAGAATTAAAACATTTGCTTAAAAGTCTTACACGTTGGGGGAGCTAAAAAGATTTTAATTCCTTGTTCTAAACACAAAGGTCTTTTTTTTTTTGGTTTGGTTTTTTTTTTTTTTTTT
>CABHPQ010157517.1:26250-40288 GCA_902168405.1 Peromyscus aztecus
CTAAAAAAGGGCAAGTATACAGACCCTCTGCGGGTAAAAATCAGTGCAAATTATGGAGGGCAAATGACTGTGCCTGCTCCGAGGTGTTTGGCAGGAAACTATCTGTTAGCAGCTGCATGTGTCTGGGTTTGCACTTTCACACTGAGTGTTTGAAAATATTTAGCAGAATTAGTGCCGAATGTGTACAAGGTGTTGTTAAAATGTGAATGGTACTGGTGTTCTGGTCTCTGGGACTGAGTGAGCATGTCTGGTGCAGCGGTCTGTCACGACTCCAGCAGGAGGCTGACACAGGCCACAGTTAGCATCTTCTAAGGGACTGAGCAGCATTGTTTGCCAAATGATTAATCTCTGAGATTTTCTGCCCTCTCAAGAATTGCTCTCAGAAAGGTTGTAACATGAACCTGCTTTTCTTGTGCAAGGGGACGTGAGGGGCAGAGTCCCACACTATATCCCAGGTTGGTCTAGAACTTTACTGTGTTGTAGCTCAGGCTGGTCTTGAACTCACAATAATCCTCCTGCCTCAGTCTCCCAAAGACTAAGAAACTGGACACAAGCCACTATGCTTGCTAACCTACCTTTTATTGGGTACCTACGCTATGCTAAGGGCTGTACACATTTATTACTAACTTGAGCAACTACCCCGAGAGAATGCTGGTCTCTTCATCTTTTAACCTATGGAGAAACTGAGGTCCAGAAGTGATAGACCTCACCCAAGGTCACTCGGCACACGTTAGAGGACTCTGAACCCATTTGCAGTGGGGTTTTGCTGCAAGAGTTGCTCTCTGTGGGTAGGTTTGGGAAATGCTTTCTACTCTAGCACATAGGATTGGGAAGGCATGTTAAGTTGTTGGTGTTTGTTCCTAGCCTTGCACCCCCATAAGCAACCATGTTTGGCACATCTGTTTGTCTCTGTTCTCAGCCTGGTGATTTGTACATTTACTATGGGTAGCCGGTATTCTGGAGCACTAGGTTCAGATCTTCATGATAGTAGTCCTGCACCTCTTGCACTCTGTTTCGTTGTTTTGAGTGCTGGAAGGGTTGTCCTTTGTTGTCACTGAATCACTCATGAATATCTTGAGGCCTCAAGGTTAACGTGTCCTCCACCCCACTGACATTTGACTTCCTGATTGCAGAAACCGTGCAGCCAGGATAGACAATGTGTTCCTTCACTTGTGGGTTCAGGTTAATCAGTGCTAAGAAATTGATTTTTGCTCTGGAATCAATGTTGCTGGCTTTTACATTACTTAATACAAACCAGTGACTTGACTAATATCAGTTCATTGTTAACCAGAGAAGCCCCCTCCCTGTTGGTAGAATTCCCCGTCTGGTCTGTGTTTGCAGAACACCATCTGCTGCCTGTGGACAGTGTCCTACTGGGCATCTCCCCAAGGCTGGTGCTTGGTTGATTATGATGTACCCTGATTTTAGTCCTCAGGCTGCAACTACTGGGGGAAAATTTGCTGTAAAGAGTTGCTGTCCATGGGTATGTTTGGGAAGTGCTTTTTTTTTTTTCTACTAGAATGAATGTATTTTTTTCTTTGTGATTACATTTGTGGGAAGTAGTTTTTATTCCAGCAGGTGGAGGTTGGCTAGGTCCAAGTTAAACTCTGAGCCATGCTGTGCTCAAGGCAGCTACTCTGTTTCTGCCCAACACAGGGCTCCCCAATCAGTTGAATCCCTTAGGAATCTGGCCTTGGTGAATGCTTTCTGTTTCCCAGAATTATCTTTTAGTTTTGTATGCACCTCTTGGCCTAAAAACTTGGAACTATGTTTCAGACTTAGGCAATAGGGTATAATACCATAATTCTTATTCTACTTAATGGATTTATTTCTTGAAATGCAAGTTTGTCAAATAAGAAATGTGTTGACTGAGTAGTATTTGAAACACTAAAACTAAAATAAAACTTCGTCGCGTCTGATGAATTGCTTGATTGTACGGGGCTGGAACCCTTTTTCCTTTGGTGACTTGCAATTACAGCAACAATTTATAATGCCTGGACAGCATCAGCATGCACATTGTCAACACGTGGACTCAGGTGGTCTTTTCTGCTTTTCTTCTGGACAGATTTGCTAGAGAGTTGATAATTCCCATGTATAATAAATACAAATATATGTTCACCCAGTCCTCAGTGCTGGAGTCAGGGCCCTCTCACAAGCCACACACACACACACTCCACCCATGAGCTACACCCCAGCCCCGTGTTTTCTTTTCATTCTCATAATGATTTTGCAAGGTAACATTTCCTCCTATTTTACTAAGGAAACTGGCCCAGGGAGATGAAGTCCCCTATTCAGTCCGATCCCATGGTGAGTTAAGTCAACCTAGTTTTCTGGGTCTCTTATTTCTGTTCCTGAAAAAAACAAGTATCCCCAAATCAGAATATCTGTATATCATACCAAACAGAGGGGACCTGATAAAACCAGATAGATACGAGCTGTCCCTAACCAGGGAAAACTTGACCTCTATGTGAATTGTCTACTTGTAATGGATTTTTAATCTCAGCCTTGGCTCTCCCAGCCTTCACCTGGTGTTCAGGTTTCCTGACTCCTGCCTTGGCTCTGTGAGAGCAGGCCAGAGATGTGTACCTCAAACCAGAAAACATGACGTGTATGGTTTTGGAAACAGACCTTTCCCCCCTCCTATTCTGGTGAAGTGTTGGATTGTTGCATTTAACAGTGTGCACTGTTTTCAAAACCAGGTTCATGGGCATTCAACTCTGAGCTTATATGGATAGACCTGAGAGAAGATTCAGTTTTGGTCCTCAGTAGCTTCTCAATGAAATAAGTATTCTTTGAATTAAATTATTTTCACTTCCACCTTTCCCTTTTCAAGTATTATCCTCAGTGCTTTTGAGTCACATTTTATTAAAATGTACACTGTCACTCGCCAGCTGTGTGGACCTCTGGGCAAGGTAATCATTTTCAGCCTTGGGGCTTGAGCTTGAAGTGGGATAAACTACCGACTTTGTGGGGACTATGCTCCATAGTGAGTCAGCACACACCAGACCCGGCTTTGAACACAGTAAGCATTTGGCAGTGACAGAAGAAATCTTAACCATCTTCTGAGTGCTGCACTTGATCCTAGAAAGTTTTGTCAACTTAACACAAACTAGGGTCATCTGGGAGAAGGGACCCTCAGGTGGTCTGTCAGCAAGTCTGTGGTGGCATTGTCTTGATTCATGATTGGTGTGTGATGGTCCAGCTCACTGTGGATGGTGCCACCCTGTAGATGTAACCGTCTACCCCTGGCAGGTGGTCTTGAGTTGGGTTGTGTAAGAAACCAAGCTGAGCACACCATAGAGAGCAATCCCATAAGCATCCCTCCTTATGGTTTCTGCCTCAAGTTCCTGCCCCGGCTTTCTTCGGTGATACGTACTAAAGTGTAAGATGAAATAAACAGCCTCCTCCCTAAGCTGCTGTGGGTCATAGTATTTATCACAGCAACAAAAAGCAAATTGAGAGAACAGTGGTCTACAAAAATATGGTTTTTATTTGAAGAAAAGTAAATAAAAATATCTGTATAAACATTTTGAGGAGAGAGTGGTCATAATGTTGAGAGTTGAAAGTAATCAGGGTTTTTGTACAAAGGTGTAAAAATAACTTTGGAAAATGTGTGTTAGGATGCCTTTGTGATAAATGAAGATAAATCCGTCCTGAGTCCATTTTAAGCAGAGATATGTTTGTTAAAAATCAGTGGTGACATGTCAGTTTACAGGATCTGAGGAACACAGGGTAAGTGAAGCCAGAAGGCAGAGAAGATGTGATCGAAAGGCTGGAGGGACTGATGCTCTGTTTCTGTGGAGTGCCCTCTGTGAGATGAATGAACTTCGGTCAGTTTCAGTCTTTTTTGTGCTTTGTGTCAAAAGCTTATAGACTCGTGTTCAAATGTCTCAGTCTAGGTGAAATAACCACAGAGCAACTTGGTGGTGGTCCACTATGCTGTTCATAGCCAAAAGATGTGCATGCTCCTTTCCAGCTAAGTGGGATTGTTTCTCCGAGGAGGAGAAAGGTAAATTTGAGTTGCTGGGTGGTACAAGTCTACTGTGTGTGCAAGATGCCTGAAGGTGAGCCTCCATCCATGATGATGGAGGATGATGATGAGTAGAGATCAGAGTCCATCAATGAGTTCGTGTTTAGAGGTTGGCAAGTCAGATGGCAAGAGAATTTGGGAGTATATCCTGAAGTATTAAGAAACACTATTGGGTATCCTTAGATGTTGAGGACCATTTCTTGTTTCTACAACAAGACATTTTATTGTATTAAATTTTTTTAGGTTCATTTATGTATGTGACTGTTTTGGTGTGTCTATGTATCATGTGCCAGATGCTGGTGGAGGTCAGGGTGCTGGATCCTCTGGAACTAGAGTTACGGATAGCCATGAGCCACCATGTGGGTGCTGGAAATTGTACCTGGATCCCCCACAAGAGCAACAAGTGCTCATAACCACTGAGCCACCTCACTAGCCCCTTAACAAGATATTTTAAGTAAACAGTTCTTGTGAAATCTCCAACGTCCCAGTGGTTTAGTTCAGTGGTAGAGCTCATGCTTAATGTGTTTGAGGTCCTGGGTTCAGAACATACACAACCAACGCAGCACTGACTCTCTGAGACGAAGGGCAGGTTTTGGCATGGTGCACCCCAGCTCCTTCACCCACTTAGGTCAGTGTGTAAACAAGAAACAAGAAAGGTACTTGGAGGACCGGCATATTTTATGTCTCTTTGATGATTTATTTTCACAGTTGTTTTCCTTGCAGTGTGCATTTCAAGGATTTCTATGTTGTCAGCTACAGCATTGTGCTTCCAGGCACTTTCCAATGCATTGCCTTTGTTTGCTCTCCTGCCCTCCCTCCTTTGGTCCTACCTTCCTCCTCCAGGTTTTGGACAGCATCATGCTACATGGCCCTGCTGGCCTTAAACTCATCCTGGTGCTGAGATTGTAGGAGGTGCCATTCTGCCCAGCTACCAAATACTTTTCTTTAAGGTAACTGGTGTATTCTTTTTAAGAGAGTAAGAAGGTCTTCCCCTCAATATGACTTTTTTTCATAAAACTATTTCTTCGCAATACTTCTGAAATCATTAATTTAACAGCTAGAATGACTTAAAATACTGTTTTATCCAATGAAAAAATGTTCAACGTCACGAGCCATTAGAGAAAAGCAAGTTCAAACTATACCACCATTTTCTCTTTCCTAGTCAGAATGGCAGTTCTTACGAATGCAGGTGAGGATGTGGAGAAAAGGGAACCCCTATACACTGCTAGCAGGAGTATGGACTTTGTGTAGCCACTGTTGAAATCACTTTCGATGTTCATCAAGGATCTAAGACTAGAGCTCTCAGGTGACCCAGCATATCATATCAGTCTTCCTCAAAGAACTACACACTGGTATATCATAGAGATACTTGTGCATGAATATTTATTGTAGTATTCACAGTAGCCATTCATAGACTCAGTCAATCTAGGTGTCTATTAACTGAATAGATACAGAAAATTATGCACACATCGTATATATGCAATGGAATTTTATACAGCCATAAAGAATTGAAATTTTTAGGAAAATGGATGAAATTGGAGATTGTCATAGGAAGTTATTTAAGGAAGTTAAGTTAGTTTCAGTTAAATATCACAATTGTATTTTCATTTGTGCATTCTAGATTATATGTGGATACACAAGGTCATGTATGTATGGCACAGAAAGGGACAGATGGGAGGGAGCAGGGATGAGAAATGAGAAGGTAGAGAAGTGTGTGGGGGGAGATAAAGTACATTATATACCTCCATAACGTGTCCTTATGAAACTTAGCACTATGTGCAGTGATTTTAAACCAATAAAAAATTAAAAGAAGAAAATATCATTTTATATTCAAGGTGATTTTTTCCAAGCATAGGCAGATGGTTAGGAGCACTAACTGTGAAGGTGTTACCTGAGTTTTCTTAGTTTACTTGTAGTACCCAGATTCCTGGAATAAAGATAGCAGGAGCAACCTTAAGAAAAGGTGGGTTGGGCTGAGCTGGGTATTGTGGTATAAGCCTTGAAACCCAGCTCTCAGGAAGCTGAGGTAGGAAGATGGGGAATTCTCCACTAGTCTGAGCTCTGTAACCCCAGCCTGTCAGAAAGAAAAAAGAAAACGGAAGGTGGGTTGGAAGAAATAGTTTGACCAGTACAACATTGATAGTGTCAATACAGGAATATAGATGACTCTGTGTGTGTGTGTGTGTGTGTGTGTGTGTGTGTGTGTGTGTGTGCGCGCGCGCGTGTGCGTGTGCGCGTGGATGTTTTGCTTGGTTACTTTCTGCCTTACTCTTTGAGACAGGATCTCTCACTGACTCTGGAGCCCACTGATTTGGCTAGGCCGACTAGCTGACCAATGAGATCTCGGGATCCTTCCTTCTCCACCTCCCCGGCATTGGGGATTACAGGCATGTATGGACACACCCATCTTTGTGTGCGGGTCTGTCCTGTGGGTCAGAATTGAAGTCGCTCTTTCTTGTGTAGGGAGTACTTTAACTACTGAGTTGTCTCTCCAGCCTCAGGAAGAGCGATTGTATGTGTGTGAGTGTAATTGGAGGGGAGGCTCGGGAGGTGTGCTGTGAGCGCACAGGTTTCAGTAGTAAGGATATATACTTGGCAGCTGTAATACTTGAGCTTGATTCCTCAGCAGCAGTAAGGCATCTTCTGGATTTAGAAAGCAAAAACTTACTATTTTTATTAAAGCAATTGATTTGCAAATACCGCATGCTGGGAAGAAGCAGACTTGTTTCAGCCCCCATGGGTTATAGACAGAAGTATAGTCTGTGTGGATCGTCATGGTGAAGGACCAGGAAAATCCTTTAATGAGGAGACTGCTGAAGAGTCAGTCACCCTGAGGAGCCTGAAAAAGGCTAATCGCCATGTTCACATAAGGTCTGTTAGCGGGCAAATCCTAATAGGCTTTACAAAAGTGGACAAAGTAGACACCAGTTGCTTCTCAGTTGATTCTTGCTTTACTTGAGAAATCTTAAGCATTGTCATAGAATAGTGCTGTCAGAGGGAAGAGTGTTACACAGAAGGAAGAGTTGATGTTTCACAGTCTGGTAGACATTTTCTTGTGTACCATCTTTGATTATTTTATACCGTGACCTAGTGAGAGATTCTCTTATTTAAAGATATTTACAATAACCTTTGCTTCAGGGTACATTGGTTTATGTGTGGCATCTGTTTTAATATTCTCTGTTTTGGTTGGCTTTTTGAGGCAGGGTTTCTCTGTGTAGCTTTGGAGCCTGTTCACATGGACTGTTCATCTTCATCTTTAAAGTTGTCCTCATGTGAAGTTTCTATTTCACACAATGAAAGAAAGAAAATTATATCACTTAAATGGGCACTAGAAAGGAAACTAAATGGAATTTGATAAAGAGATAATGAGTGATGGAATGAACAGGAATGATGGGTAACAGAGGGTTCATAGAGAGTCTCCTGGTCAAAGTGACTTTGAAGTTGGGAATTAATATAGGGCCAAGTTAGCATGTTGGGTAGAGAATGTACTTTGCAGAAAGATTGGCAACTGTCAAGGTCTTAGGACAGGAGCAGGTTACAGAAACCCTGTACATTTCAGACGGGGCTTTAGAGGACCTGAGGAATAGCTGGAAACTGGGTCAAAGGGCAGTGGGCGCTGGGGATGTGACTTGGGCCCTTATGCTTGAAATATCTCCCTAGCCCCACAAACCACTTCTTTATAGAAATCCTCGGTCTTTACCAAGTGAAGATTATTGCAGTGATTTTTTTTTTCTCTCACTAACTTTGTGGCTTGCTATTGAGCCAGTTGGGAGCTCTTATGTCTCTCACTGCTCTTTGGCTGCTCAGGAACATTTGCTGTGCTGTCTCCATTAGGGATAATGGCACCTAAAAATCTGTATGTATTCAGTACAGACACAATTTTTTTCCACCCAGTATTTCCACCCCATGGTTGCTTGCATCCATGGATGTGGAATCTGTGATGCACACAGAAGGCCAGCTGCCTTCTATTTGCTATTAGATGCTGTGGCTTTCAAGATGTGCCTTCGTCGTAACAACACATTTTCAGTGAGAAGAATAGCATGCGTCTACTTTTTTTTTTTTTATTGGTAACACAAATATCATGCTCTCAAAGACATTAACACAATTCCAAGTGCACAAAAGTAAACTTACGTTTTTAAAAGATAGGTATCTTGAATTGTTCACCTCAGAAATCCCATTATTTCTGCATTTTAAACCTCCCTAGAACTCTTCCTTATATCTGGGAGCACCACGGAAGTCTGTCAGGTCATAGAAACATCTGGATTTCTATGGCACACTCTCATGTGGAAGTGTAGTCATCTACCACTGTGCAGTATAATCAAGCCAGGTAGAATTCAAAGATTTTCTGGATTGATTAAGCTGTCAGATAGTGTTTTGTTCTTTTACTGAGCATTTGTTGCATTGCTGGTTCAGGAGACCAAGGATGGTACTGGGAAGTGAACTTAGGGTCTTGTGCATGCTCAGCAAGTGCTGTACCATTGAGCTACGTCCTCAGCCCCGGACCACGTTTTGATCACCTCTGTACAGACATTGTGAGTAAGCATTTTGAAAATGAATAATAATCTAATGTACCAATTGCATATCTGTATAGTTTGGGCTTGCATTTCGTATATTTTAGAAAAGTGTATGTGTGTGCATGTGTGTTGTGCATGTATAGATACACATTCATAGTTATGTGGGTGCATGTGTATGAGCATGTGTATAGAAATCCTCTTTTGCTCTCCACTTTATTAAGTCAGGGTCTTAAGATGAATCCAGAGTTTGCTAATTCTGGGTTGTCCAGATTGCCAGTTTGTCCCAGAGACTTCCTGTCTCTCCTTTCCAATGCTGGGACAAAAGGTGACTCCTCCACTTGTCCAGCTTTTAATTGGATTCCAGGGGTCTGAATTCCAAGTCTCATGCTTTCCCAGCAGGCAGTTTAGCCGCTGGCTCCCCCAGCCTCTTGCTTTTTTCCTTTACTTTTTTGAAATTTCTAGTGATTGGTTACTGCTGTGTTCAGATACTCTTCCCATAGTTTGTGAGGCAGAGTGCTAAAGCAGTGTTTTTCACCCCTTGCCGGGTATCCTGTCATCCCAATCAGATAGTGCCCTATCTACGCCGTGGTTAAATCAGAATCCGGGGGATATAGCACAGGGCCCAGCGTTACTGTTTTCCTTACTTTTTTATTCTTTGTAGCAGTTTCCAAACTGCCCTGGCTGTTGTAATGGCCTAGTTGACTCCACCTTGGTAGAGGACCCAGTTGTGATGTTTAGGGATGCTTCATTCCCATAAGAAACTGAGCACTTCTATAGTGAGACCTTTGCTTTCTTGTGACTTTCTTAAGCCTTGTTTCAGGATGTTGTCACATGGGGAGAGGGGAGCCTCAGAAGGCGGTCACACTACCTTTTTTGCTTGTCTCTAGTAGCTTGAGCCTGGGCCTGCATAGGTGGCGATTGGTACACAGGCCTGCTCTTCCTGAGGCTTCCCCTAGGAGGGTAGGTGGGAGCTAGGCTCTCAACAGGTGTTTGGGTTAGAATGTGGAGTTTGAAGACTGGTTCCCCAGCTGGTGCTGTTTCCTGGAGGACATGATGCTTACCTGATGGGCATAGGTCACTAGTGGTGTGCACTGAAGGGGGCACCTGCCTCTGCTTTCATTCTTGGGCTTTTGGATCTGCCAAGACATGAGCAATTACCCCCAACGTGTTCCCTGACTGTGAACTCCCTCATGCCTCCCTGCCAGGATGGACTGAGGCCATGAGCCCAAATCAGGCCCTTTTCCTTCAAGCTATTTCTCTCAGGTATGTGGTGACAGCACCAAGGGACATGACGAACACAGCTGGTAACCCGTAGGTACTCAACCAGTGACCAGGTAACCTGTGTCCGGCAGGGCTGAGTCATGAGGGAAAGCTGGTAACCCTTAGGTACTCAGCCAGTGAGAATCCAGTGACTAGGTAACCTGTGTCCGGCAGGGCTGAGTCATGAGAGAAAGCTGGTAACCCTTAGGTACTCAGCCAGTGAGAATCCAGTGACTAGGTAACCTGTGTCCGGCAGGGCTGAGTCATGAGGGAAAGCCAGAGGGAGGAGGCACAGGAAGGCATCCTGGACAGAGGGACAGTGGGAATGGTCTCAGAAGAGAGTGGAGCTTGGAGTGTGGGATGAGTGTATGGGGTTGGGAAGGGTAGTCACAGAGCCTTGCAGCCTGTGGTAAGGCGTTTGGATCTTATTCCAAGAACAGTGACTATCTGTTGAAAGATTTTAATAGGAAATGAGCCTCCTACCTCTAGGGTACATCTCTGAGGCTGAAAGTCTCTGAAAGTGTGAAAGGCAAAGAGAGGTCTTAGTTTGGTTTCCAGTCTTGCAAACAGAATAGATCATATACCAGACTTGCTTGGCCAGGCCCCTCTGGCACTCTTGGCTCCCCATGCTGCTTATCTCACGGAAGTCTCATGGAGCTGTTCCTCTGCAAGGTCTGAAACAGGAAAGTAAAAACCAAATCTAAAGGTTGTCATGCCATCCTCTCAACATCCACACAGGGTAAGGGTGCTTCTTCCAGATTCCTAGATTCACCTGGTTTTGAGGAACGTGGCTCTATATTTTATGCCTAATTTTAGGCAAATTAAAAACTGGACCATTTATAAAGAGCACTGTAGGAACTTTAAAGAAATCATTGGTGCAGGTATAATACAAAGGAAGGAGCCTTCCTGTCCCCTCTTTTAAGAAAATGGATGAAGGAGGAAGGGAAGGAAAGAGAGACAGAAACAGTGAAAGACAGACAGACACAGACAGAGAGACCGATATTGACATTTCACTAGGAGGGCTTTCTGTATGATGGGAATTCAGTTCTCATGCTGCCCTGTGAGATCTACAGAACTATCCTTCCTGTCTTGGAGATGAGGAAACCGAACCTTAGAAGCAGGTTGTCCAAGGTCACACTCAGCTGGGAAGTGGCAGAGTAGGGTATACACCCAATCAATCCTGTTGCTCAAAGGTTTCCTCCCAATTTCTGCAGAACATGAAAGCTTCAGCTAAGACAGCCCCCCTCCCCGCCCTCTTGGTGAACATGAGCATCTTCCAGGGCTTCTTTTCCCCAGCTAGACTTGGTGATTTCATTCCAGCCATTTCATGATGCATATAATCAATCTCTAATTCCTTCCATTTGATCTTTAACTTCAGATTTTGCTATAGCTCTTTAAGACAGTGTCAGTCAGTTCTCTCTCCTGTTCCTGAAGGTTAATGTTGGAGGGTTGATGCTGCTGGCTTGGTCCTGCTCTCAAGCAAGAGAGATGGTGTGCATGCTCAGGTCCTGCCAGCAGGTGATAGCCGAAACCCAGGTCGCCCTGCCCATGTTGCCCTGCCCCTTTTGCAGAGTTGCTGCACGGCCCACATTGGAATTAAGGGGAGGGAGCTACAGGCTGGTACAGGTAAGAAAGCTCCAGCAACCTACTTTTTCACAGCTAAAATTAAGACCTGCTTGAGCCGCTAGGAGACGTTGGTGCTTCCTGCAGGATCAGAGATTGGTGTTAGGGTTTTCTTTTGCATATTCAGGGGCTAGGGTAGTCTCTGCCTTCTCTAGTAAGAGAGTGTTGGCTGTTGGCTTCTTGTATTGTTTGGGATTTTATTGTTAATGAGCCATCTTGGTTTCATTTACTTTTATTCCACTTGAGAGTGGGTTCCATTCTCCGTGGCAGTCTGGGCTGCTGTCAGTCCTTATCAGCTACCAGAAAGACATGACCCAGAGATGAATGCCATTCTACTTCAGCTTTACTGCATTAATTAAAATATCTGTAGAAGCATCACTCAGCAAGCAGATGCAAATTCAGGTATTTACTCCCCACCATTGCTCTGTTAGAGATTACAGCCAGTCCCTGTTAAGGGATGCTCACAAAGACTCTGTGTGTGCACACGCACATGTTATTTTGCATTCTTTAGCACTCACTGAACAACACTGGGAAAGAAATTACCAAGCATGTTGTTCTTTAGAGTAGGATGGCTTCGGTAGTTCTTTTTGTGTGGTGGAAGTTTTATTTTTCTCTGTTAATAATAGTGACCTTCAAACCTGGCAAGTGTCTCCTGGAGCAGAATAAGCCTGTGCTAGTAGTAAGCGTGGTAATTATGGGAGCCCTGTGGGAACACAGGCATTTGTGAGTTTTGGGCATTCTTGGATATATAAATGCAAATTCGTGGAGGGCCCTTAAGGAATGAACACAGAAGAATTAGTCTATACAAAAATGCGCCTTATTCCCAGGAACTGGGATCAGAGCCGTGGTATAGCTTGAACAGAAGTGGTTTGTGTAGGTAGGTAAGTGATTTTCACCATTCTCAAGCTTAACAGACCCATTTTTCAACAGGAGGGAAACCCCCTTCGCAACTCTTTATTTTCCACAGCGGTAGCAGCCAGCCAGCGAGAGTGTTTTTAATTGAAAATCACATAACTTCAGCTTAGCCAACTTTCAATTGCTTCCCAAGCGCAGCGTTTTGCCAGAGTTTCAAACAAGACTGTACAAGAAAGGAAAAGAATGTGGGATTCACAGATACTAAAACATTGTAAAAACAGCTCTGATATCACCAGCCAATTTAGACCCCGAGCGCCTCTCATCATTTGCCGAGGGTGAACAGAAACTTAATTCATACGCTTTCTCAGAGCTTCCTTGTCTCCTTTCTGGTGGTTCCTCCTCTTTTCATGGACCACCCTGGCTTGTTTGCAGTTTTCTGTCTGTGGCTTCAGCTCTCTCGGTCTTGTGTGATGATTGCTTTGGTTAGGGAGGAAATGCTTTTGTGGATAACTCTGAGTTGCAAGCACTGTAATGCTCTTGACAAATGTAGACAGAAAGTGTCTAACTTCAGGGCATGGGGCATAGCACAGGGTGTCTGAGGGATGGACAAGGAAGGGGATACCAGTGTCCGGGTCTCAGGAGCAACACTGTCTGGTAGGTGTTTCTGTATCTCACATTCCCTCTTCCTGTGTTCTTCATTCTTCTCTGGTCTTCCCAGGCCCTGGCTCCCCATATTCCCAGCATGCATTTCAGACCGAGGCTAGAATCTTTGTCTACCCTGAGTGTTTGGAAGGGATGGGCTCTGATTGATCCACGGTGGTCAGAAGCCCACATCTGTCGCGCAGGAAGTGAAATCCCATGCAAGTCAGGGGCTAGAAGCACATCTGTTGGAATCATTGCAGGGGCAGAAATGGTTCCAGCACTCAGTTCACCATTGTTAGTCTTCTTTACAGTGACGTTTGTTTATTTGTGTGTGGGCGTGTGTGGAGATCAGAGGACACCTTGTGAAAGTTGGTTCTCTATGTCTATCATGTGGGTCCTGCGAATGGAACCTAGGTTGGCAGGCCTAGTGGTAAGCACCCTTACCAGCTGAGCCACATTGCTAGCCCACACTGTTAGTTTTTGTTTTTTGTTTTTCTTTTTTAACGAATTTTTGTAGGATCTTCTTGTAGCACGAATCCTAATTGGTCTTAATAATCAAAACCTGGAGTCGGATATCAGGGTGAAAGCTGAAAGATCAGAGGCGCAGAGCAACCAGCCACTAGAAAGACTTCTTACCTCTATCAAATCCGCAGACTGAAAAGGCCAACCAAACTTCTGTCTCCACACCACCTTATCACTTCCTCTCTCCACCCAGCCATATTACTTCCTGTTTCCTCCTCTCAAGTGCTGGGATTAAAGGCATGTGCCTCTCAGGTAATGGGATCAAAGGCTTGAGATCCCTAGAGCTTGATTTAAAGATGTGTGCCACCACTGCCTGGCCTCTGGTGGCTAGCTCTGCACTCTGATCTCCAGGCAAGCTTTATTTGTTAGAGCACAGAGTATCACCACACCTTTTTTAATGCTGGGGATCAAATATAGTGCATTGTGTGTGCCAGGCTGAGCTATGCCTCCAGCTCTTAGAAATCCTAACTCCTTTTCTACTCCAATTTCAGGTTCATCAGTCAAGTCGGGGATAGAAGTATAGAGCAGGAGTAGATGGAGGACCTGCTTGTTAGGCTCAAGACTCCACGTCCCATTCTCAGCGACACAAAAA
>CABHPQ010157518.1:0-21469 GCA_902168405.1 Peromyscus aztecus
GTGTGTGTGTGTGTGAACTGAGATACAGTTACACATGCAATGGCCAGTTACACAAGCCAGTTGAACAGGCAGTGGGTACCTAGTGACACCGAGACTCAGACTAGACATATGGTCTTACATTGAACCAAATAGAGGACCACTCCCTCAGAACAGAGCTAAACTGAATTTAGCACTTTAAAATTTGAAAAGCATGCTTACATGCATGCCATGATTGCTGAACAATCAATTTGCATTGTGTTAAATTAATGTAGTAATGGATAGCTATAAAATCACACATTTCATACATTAAATTTAATGATGAAATAATAGGTAATAATAAGTTAGCCATTCTAATATAAATATCAATCAGTAAATGCACTCAAAAATAATGACTAACTTTAGGCATCCCATTTCTGGGGTGACAATCTTCAAGGAGAACCATATAAATTGAAAATCATTGTCCATCAAGATAAGTTAATTAGCCTAGAAAGAGACAGACAAGAGGCTGGTAACCTGCAGCGTAGGCCTGTACCTGACTTCCTTGGCCTTTATTTATATATAGTAATTTGGGAAATTGAATATGATATTACCTTTATTTTGGCATGCTATTTCCAAACCATTGGCTTTTATGGTTAAAGGAAATTGCTAACACCCATGCTTGGAACAGGACCAGAGCAAAGGTGGTAAGTTCTTGGTGAGCCAAGAAAGTGAGAAACATATGTATTTGGTATTTAAGATTCATTTGGGTTTTTAAATTCAACAACACGATTTATTTTTACTTGTTTTTCCCCCCTCTCTAATTATCTATGTGCATGAGACAGTTTTTTTTTTTTTAAAGAAGTACTTTAAAAAGTGACTCATATAGACGTGGGATGGAGCTAGATGGTTCTGCATGTGCTGAATGAGCTGTGAATAACGATTTTCAGAGATCAGACTTCATACATACAGGAATTCAACTGCTGCAGGTTGGCCAGTGTAAGCCCCCAGGGAAAGAGGACCACTCAGAAAAGGCTCAGTGTGCAATGCTTGTCCGTTTTAAGAGGGATCTCTGGAAATCTTTTGATAGGGTGTGTGAGTTTTTATACTTCAAGAAATCCAAGTCCCTTCAAGCCTCCACCCAAGTCCCCTCAAACTGCCATTTGCAGAACACTTCCCAAGCACAGAAATATGTGATCATGCAAAATGCAAGGAGGGACTTGCTCTGTGCACTCTTGGCTACATTCTACAGGACCGTGGAGCCCCCAAGATGCTATGCAGTGCTATTGGTTGGTAGAGGAATTCTAGCCACCACCACCACCACCACCCTGAAACAAATGTTCAGCTAATTCTGGGCTTACCAAAGCTGAAGGCTTGGGCTTTGTTTGTAAACTATAAAGGTCTACCTTTAACATGCCAATAAATGCCAAGAAACCACAAGTGAAGACACAGCAGGTGTACCACCCCAAACTCAGGAAAACCATAGCATCATGAATGACCCACCAATCTCCAGCGTCGCATGCAACACAGTTTGGGGAACATCTAACATAACAGATTTGAAGAACCAGTCTATTTTGTATGAAAAGAGCCAGCTATCTCACTTTCTTGCAGAGCAAAAGTAAATCAACAAGAAACAAATGAATGTAAAGGGATGAATTCATAAGCCCTAGCCTGGGAGAGAAGGAAGGGGGGATTCACATGACAATTTTTTTTATAGACTTTTATAGAAAGTTTTTTTTGGGGGGGGTTAGTTGAGGAAACTTAGCAGAGTTAAACCAGGACTCCTTCAAATTAGCAGCTGGATGGTCACCTGTGGTTTTAAGTAACTGTGCCCTCACTGAGGATAACAGAGCATTGGGGAGGGTCAGATAGCTTTCTTTACAGGGAATCCTTCAGATGAACCCTTTATTCTCCAAACTCCCAATGGAACCACAAACCCAGACCACAGACCAACATGTCCCTCCCCTCCTGGGCTGGGGACCTGTGGATGGAGCAAGGCTAACAGCTTATGGGTGAAAATGGTTCCCCCAATCACAAGAGCATGGTGTGGGGCTCACACCTGTCATGCTAGCATCGGAGGCCCTGGGACAGGAGGATCGTAGTGAGTTTGAGGCCAGCTGGACTAAGCTATCACATCTGGCTCTATGTCAAAAAGAAAAAAAAAATCAAATAAATGAACTACCATAAAAAAAAAAAATTAAAGTGCTCTCCCTGAAAACTTTGTTTGCCCTGAAATTCTAGTTCCATCTCTCAGGTTTTCTTTAAGAATATAACTAAAGGGGCTACGGAGTCCGCTCAGTAGCTAAGAGCACTTGCTGCTCTGGTAGAGGACCTGTATTCAATTCCCAGCACCTGCATTGGGCCGCTCACAGTAACTTCAATCACTCCACTTCCGGGGGAATCTGACGCCCTCTTCTGGCTTCCGAGGACACTGAGCATGCATGCGGTGCCCAGACACACATCAGGCAAAACACTCCTATACATAAAGCATTCCAAATTTAAAATACAGCTAAGGAGATGAGGGCTGGGGAGAATGCTGCCTCATTGGAAGCTCTTCCCACTCCAGAAAGTTCTGCCGGGTGCTGGAGGCCACCCTTTGGCGCTCCTTAGACTTCATTTGCACGTTCTTGGTGGTTCTGCTATAAATGTAACCACCGGTATGCACATACATTCACAGTACACCGAGTCTGCAATGCCAAACTGAGGGTTTTTAAAAAAAACTCTTTTTCCATAATAATTTGTTTAGTTTTTGAAATCAAAATATAATTACATCACTTCCCTTTTCCTCTCCTTCCTCCCAACCTTGTCCATGTATCTCCCCTTAATCTCCCTCAAATTCATGCAATTGTTGTTACATATCATCTGTAACTCCAGCTGCAGGGCCTCCAAGGGCACCAGGCACATATGTAGTACACAGACATACGTGCAGACAAAACATTCATACACCTGAACCAGTTTTGAGGAGAGAAAATTCCCCCTCAACCCATGTTAATTGTCTCATTATTGCAATGTCCCCTCATGTTCCCCAATCCAGAGGCCAAGGAAGAAAAGCTGGGCCTGGTTTTGCTTGCTGTATATTTAGGCAGAAAGCTATGCACAGAAGAGAACATCCTCAGCAACATTATAGTTCCCTTAATGCCTTTTGGCATGAATGCTTTTAAAGTAGGTTAAAGAATTATGCTGCCTGCTACTTAACATACTAACATGGGATGTAGGTGTGTATAATTCATACCTTCCCCTGGAAAGTCAACTCCAGCCTTAGATCCAGTTTCTGATCCAGCAGTAGGTATGGAGAGGTGGAGAGGTGAAGAGGTAGGTAAAATGACCGGCCTGCAAGTGTGAGGACTGGAGTGAAGGTCCCCAGAGCCTCTTTCTGGGATCCCACCACATCCGCAGTGAAATGGGAGGCAGAGACAGGATAATCCCCCAGGGCTAGGGAACCTGACATGAGCACTGTTGAATAACAAAAGACCTAATCTTTTTTTTTTTTTTTTTTTCCGAGACAGAGTTTCTCTGTGTAGTTTTGCGCCTTTCCTGGAGCTCACTTGGTAGCCCAGGCTGGCCTCGAACTCACAGAGATCCGCCTGGCTCTGCCTCCCGAGTGCTGGGATTAAAGGTGTGCGCCACCAATGCCCGGCCGAGATCTAATCTTAAATAAGGTGCAAGTCAAGGTCTGATACTTAAGATTGTCATTAGACCTACGCGTGCGTGCACACAAACACACACACATACACGAATGCACAACAATAAATAAATACGTTGGTCCCCCACTGTCTGTGTAGTGGGCAGAAGAGACGAAGGTCTGAGCTAGGTGGGAGGCACCAGTGAGCTAGACAACTCCCCAGCCAGTTTTCCTTCCTTTTTGTCTTCCCCCAGTGTTAAGAACCACACCAGGTGCCTTGCATGTATCAGACGGCATCTCTACCACTGGACTTGTAGTCTCTCTGCTTAATTTCATGCTCGTTGGCTGGCTGGCTTACTTTAGTTTTTTGAGATAGGGTCAGTCTTGCTATAAAATCCCAGGTGACCTGAAACGCTCAACATAGACCAGGCTAGCTCCAATGTGCTTCAGACTCCCGAGACCTGGGATTATCAACATGATTCACCCCGCTCGGCTTTTATACTCTTTCTCTGCTCAAGTGTTGCAAGCGTGTAGAAAAGTTGGAATGTACATATCAAATAAGAAAGGCAGGAAATAGGTGTGGTGCCACATACCCTGCAATCCTGCCGGTCAGAAGGGTGAGGAAGAAGGATCAGAAGACCAAGGAGTTTAAGGCCAGCCTGGGCTACATGAGGTCCAATCTCAAAAAGGAGGAGATTGGGGTTTGGTTCAGGGACCAAATGTGGGCTTAGGTCTTAGCAAGGACCAGTCCATGTGGAATTATAGACGGGAACAAAGGACACTCAGAGTAGCAAGTTCTCCTGGTAGTATCCCAGGGCTCAGCCCTCTGCAAGCCTGGGCTGCGGCTCTGGTAAACTGGAGGCAGGGAAAGGAAGGGGTGATTACTGTATACTCATATTTCGGGGATATTTTTAGTCTTGTGTTTTTGACGTGTGAGCTGCCAGCACAAAATATACCAAACACCTTCCTAACTCCCTCAAACCAAATAAATAAATGAAAAGAGAGGCTGCTTAAAGCCTTGACAAGCGGCTTGTCAAGCAAAGCTGTTTTTCACACAAGAAACCTCTTTCAGAACCCTAAATCCTGCCGCATTCTGTTCTATTTGCAGCACCCTTAACTGTTAGCATCATAACAGGAAAGTGTAAATTGGACCCCCCTCAAAAAACATCCATTTTATTTTTAAAGCCAAAATGTGATCAAGGAGTTTGCCTGCTTTCCAGAACACGGCACTCACATTTTAGAGTAGTTATGGGTTTTACAAAAGGAGTGTGTTATTGACTCCTGGTGTTAATACTGCACGCAATGGGTTAGTAGGAAAGGATGAGGTTTCCTACCCACGTTAGGAGTAAATATCTTCAGTGACCACTTGAGTGTGGAATCAAGAACTGAGATTTTGGAGGAAAAAGTTTATCAGAACAACCTGGGACTGAGGCAGTCTGGAGTCCATACACAGGTTATTACAGAATTGTCTTTCCTCATGTAAACTGCAACAGAATCTCTGAGGACTAGGTCAGGGAGACCCAGAGAGAGGGAGAAAATCTAAACGTTAGTGGAATGACCTAATCTCGCTGTCCAGCATAAGCAAGAAGTGAGGAGGAAGGTGATGGACTTTTTGTTAATTTTTATTTAATGTGTATGGATGTTTTGCCTGAACTGTGAGCCACATGCATTCAGTGCCTGCAGAGTTATGGATGATTTTGAGCCACCATGTGGATGCTGCGAATTAAACCTGGGTCCAGTGAAAGAGCAGCCAATGCTCTTAACCACTGAGCCATCTCTCCAGTCCCAGAAAGATATATTTAAAAAAAAATAAAGGAAAAATCCTAAGACTTTGGAAAAGGAGCCAACATCTCCAAAGATATAGGATTGTTGGGGCTGAATTGAAAGGTGCCATGGCTTGACTACATAAGGATCAGAGGGACCCAACCCATAGTGGCCAGAGTCAGAGATGGTAACTCTTCCAGGCACTCAAAGTCCCCATGAGGCTGCCTTCTAGATCACTACCCACCACTGCGGGTTTTGAGTATCGTCAAGGGACCCTAAGCACACAAGGAGCCACAGGTAGGACGCCTCACTTGGCCTTCCTTTGGGTCAAGGCCTCTTTAGCAGTGAAGTGTCTCTTAAAAAGGAGGCCTGGTAAGGAAGAAGCATCCTGGCATCTTCAGGCGTGAGAGGCCAAGTGGACCTGGGGCTGAGCGGAAAGGAAGAACAAGAGGCCAACCACGGGGGCTTCCAAGCAGAGGGAAAAGGGAATCGGAAGTGGACTAAGATAGCGTTTAACCGTTTGCATTTTACCACAGAAGGACTGCGTGAATACTACACGATGCATTCGTTTCAGAGCCCACACCATACAGACAGGCATCTCACAGCCCACACTATAGAGATGTGTGTTTCATGGTCCATACCACACAGACATGCATTTCCTGGTCCACACCATCGAGACAATCTATGAAGTTCTGTAGGATTTTTAGTTTGTTGGTTTGCTTTGCTTATTGTTGCCACCTTAAATATCTCCAAGTTATTGTCTGTGGATCCCCAGAGCACTTCAGCTGAATCCCAGGGCTCCCTGCCTTCTCTTAGCAGGTGCTTGTGGTTTTTAGCAATTCTGACATCCCCCGATTGCTCCGGAATACAGTTCTTGGCCCTTCTCTTCCCTCTGCAGCTTGAATATGACAGATTCAACTCTGACAGTGATTACCTATAACTCTTTAAATATTTTCCTCCACAATCACACAGGGAGGCTTGGAATATCCACCAGCAATCAGCGGCTCTGTGCCGACTCACAGACAAATGCTTGAGCATGCATTTAGGAAAGAATGCATACAAGTCCAAGGCATTTTTTCCAACACAGTCAAGACTCCAACTTCAAATCTGACAAAAATAACTCAAGAAAGAAAATCCAGACCGATCAGTCTAACTTAAAACATAATGATGTTTTACTCAAAAACAGTAGAGAAAAAATTCTCAAGTGCAATAATAACATCTCACAACCAAATGGTGATAATTATAGGGATACCAGGATCAAGGACAGGAATAATCTTTTCATAATTCATTATCTCAATAGGCCAATAAAGAAAAAAGACTCTGTAATCACTCAAGATATATTTGATAAAAATAAGCAAGTTGATAGAGAGATGGCTCAGCAGTTAAGAGCACTGGCCACTCTTCCATAGGAACCAGGTTCGATTCCCAGCACTCACATGGCAGCTCATAACCTTCTGTGACTCCAGTTCCAGGGGTTCTCACGCCCTCTTCTGGTCTTCATGGGCACCAGGCATGCAAGTAGTACACAGATATGCATGCAGGCAAAACAATTATAACAAAATAAAGAATTTAGCAAGTTGACTGTGAGTAAACTCAATAAAATAAATAAAAATCTTTGACTACTCTATAGTATGAAAAAGAGAAACATAAACTATCTTATCTGCAGAGCCCAAAGCATGGCCATGCTGGGGACACAGCTCAGTTAGTTAAGTGTCTATCTTCCTAACACGAGGACTTGAGTTCTGAGGTCAATTTCCAGAACTGTTTTTTTAAAACTGGGTGTGGTGGTCCACACTTGTAATCTCAGCCCTGGGGAGATAGAGAGAGTCATCTGTCCAGGGTTTGCTGGCCAACCAGCTCAACCAACTCAGCAAGTTCTAGGCCAGGAAGACTCTGTCCGAGGAAACAAGGTAGATGGCTTCTGAGACATGATGCCTGAGGGTGTCCTCTTTCCTCTTCACAAATGTGCACACATGTACACATACACCTACATACACATATGCAACACACACACACACACACACACACACACACACACACACACACACCATGCTCAAGGCTGCCACATAAAAAATAGTCTTATTAAGACACAAGTGCTCATTACCAATACCAGTAATTTCATCCTTTCTAATTTAAAACTACTCAGTGCACTGAAGAGATTGTCATGAAGAATAAAGGCTGGAAAGAGGCAAAAGTATTGTTTGTGTGTGTTTGTGTGTGTGTGTGTGTGTGTGTGTGTGTGTGTGTTGTAACTAAAGCACCAGAGATAATCCACCCCCCCCCAAAAAAAATGAGTGGAGATATTAGAACAAAAGTAAGCTCTGGGTTACGGAACTAGCACATAAAATACAAATTAAAACCAGAAGAAAAGATACAATGAACAAGAACAAAAGGGCATACACTCTCGAGAAACGAACTTAAGAAACACACAATTGACACACACAAAACCATCAACATGTTACAGAGATACACAAAAGGTGACAGATTAATGGCAAGTCATTGCTCTTAGATGGGCCGAGTCCTCAGGAAAATGTCATTCACTCCCACACTGCTCTACAAATCTAACATGTTTCCAATAAAAATGCCAACAGAAATGCTTTGAAATTTGGAAATATAAATTCTAAAAGGCATATGAAAAATTAACCTTTGAGAATAGTCGGGGAAATTCTGAAGAGCAGAGTTATGAGCCCCACCGGGCATTAAAACATACTATAAAGCTAAGATAATTAGAATAGTTTGTTACTAGAGAAACAATAATGAGGAAAAATGGAGCCAAAAATCTCTCGGAAATAGACATAATGCATATAGAAATTTATTATGCAATAAAGTAGGCATTTCAGATGTGGTAGAGAGATAAATTATCTAATAAATACATTGGTACACTCGGCCAGTTATGGGTTGTGTGTGGATAATGCCAGTTCCAGTCTAGTGTCTCCCATCAGAAGAAGTCCCAGCAGGCTCCAAAATGACGTGTAAGAAGCAAAGTCTTTAGGAAACAAAAGAGAAGATTGGGGGTGAGACAGGGGAGAAATCCAAATAATAATCTAAGCACAAGGAAGGCTCTATTGAGTGAAGAAACAAAACCCAAATGGCACCAAATCAAAAGATGAAATGTGAGGGGAAAAGGGATAAACCTGTACTATTTCAAAGTTTTGAAAGGAAAGACTACTAACAACAAAGTAAAAAGCAGAATGTAAAGAGGCAGACACACCTACAACCCAAACTTTAGGCAAAATGTTGATTTCCCCTCAACAGACTTCTTCTATAGCGTTCCATGTTGGGCCACTTGGTCAGAATGGGACTGTTGGCGTCCTACCTCGGGCTCTCTGGAAAGCTCTGTTTGAGCTGCAGGTTGTACAGTGCCCTCAGCATCAGCACCCACAGGAACAGAAGGATCAGGACTAGTCCACAGCAAGGCAGTGATGAAATCACTTCCAAGCCTCGGCAGCCTCCCCCAGCAGTTCTGGAGAGGTGATGGCCCTCCGCGTTGTCCCAGAGTGGAAACAGGGCCTTCACCATTCTAATCCCACCCTGACTAGAACTCAGATGATGACATCTTGAAGAAGGAAGGGGAACATCCAATTAGAGGGCTGTCTGTAGTGGAAGCAATCCAGAAGGGGACAGAGGGTGGGCTCCTGACACCCCCAGGTGCACGAGGAGGGAATGGGAGCTTGGGCTTGAAGAAAGGCCTGGGTCCCTCAAGCACAGCTTTAACAACTGCTAGAAAGAGATGGTGGACAGGAGAAAAACAAGTGGTGACTAATACACAGATCCAGGTTCAGCTTCATTCCCAACCAACAGCATGTCCACAGCCAGCTCCATTTGTCCCATTGACTAAGCAAAGAAAAATGGCCGCCAACACATGGCCAACACTCATGCTGGTAAACGCCTTGGTGATGGGAAGTGCTAGGCTCTTTCAGGTCAGTTTGATGCTTCCTCCCACACTGAAAGTTCACGTACCTCCTGACCTGGCATCTCCACTTCCAGGAACCATCCCTTAGGTGAATTCACACCTGTATCTAAAACACACATTATAGCCACTGATGGTGATGACCTTGAAAGTCTAGGAGCGGAAGGCAGGCAAGGGATGTGTGTTTCGCTGTGTTTGGTTTTATACCACACTGAGTATTTTGCTCATCAGCTGAAGGACTAGTGGAGCAGCCTGGCCATTATCTCTTGGTACTGACTGAATTCAGCTATATGATGGAAACCTACATTTGTACCAGGAACTTAATGTGGAGAAAAGAGACACAAAGTTGGTGGACAAAAATGCAGAATGGGGACAAATGAAGGACGAATCTCTCCAATGTCTGAAACTTGGACTATGAAGCTGTGGAACAGGAGGAACCTGCAGTGGGTTTGTTAATATCTAACGCGCCTGCCACCCAGTGAGAACAGTCAAGGCCTTAAAAATTAGACCAGAGCAAGTGGCAGGAATCTTCTAGACACTATCATTTTTAAAGTTTTACTTATTACTTTTAGTCAAGTGTATGTGTGGAGGGGTCTGTGTGTGGGTCCGTGCAGGTGATTGCTGGTGCCTTGGAGGCCAGAGGCCTCAGATTCCTGAAGCTGGAGTTACAGGTGGTTTTGAGTTGTCTGACAGGTTCTAGAACCTCAGTCCTCTGGAAAAATGGTATATATACTAAGTCATGTAGCTGGAAGGTTTCTAGGGTCCTGCCAGGCCCCTGCAGTCCCATGGCCTGATTATAAAATAATCACTCTAAAGCTTATATTAATTATAACAGCTTGGCCATTAGCTCAGGCTTATTACTGACTAGCTCTTACATTTAAATTAACCCATAATTCTTATCTATGTTTAGCCACGTGGCTTGGTACCTTTTCTCAGTTCTGCCTTGTCATCTTGCTTCCTCTGTGTCTGGCTGGCGACTCCTGACTCTGCCCTCCCTCTTCCCAAAATTCTCCTTGTCTGCTTATCCTGCCTATACTTCCTGCCTGGCTACTGGCCAATCAGCGTTTTATTAAACCAATGTACAAGGGCATTATCCCACAGCAAAGCCATCTCTCCAGCCCTAGAAACTATCATAACTGTAAGTAACAAGAAGAAAAGATTGGCTGGTTTAAAAGTATGTAGGTATGTGTGTGTCTCTGTGCCTGTGTATATGTATGTAACTGTGTATGTATGTGTGTTCATCTATATGTATGTTTATATGTGTGCCTGTGTCTGTTGTGTGCACAATTGTGTGTCTGTATCTGCATGTGCATGTATGTGTGTGTTGTCTGGATATGTGAATGTATGTATATGAGTATGTGTGTATCTTGTGTGTATATGTGTGCATGCCTGTATGTTGGTATGCATGTGACATGTGTCTGTGTATATGTGTATGCATTTGTGTATGGGAATATGTACATGCATTTGTGTTTGTGTATGTATGCATGTGCTCATGAATATGTCTGTGTGCATGTGTGTATGAGTGTCTATATGTGTGTACGTGTGTGTATATACATACATGTATGTCTGCATATTTGTATGTACACATGCACATGCACATCTATCTGTGTATGTGGAGATGAGTATATAGGAGTGCATATATCTGTGTGTATATATGTATGCATGTGTGTATATGTGTGCCTGCGCATGTGCATGTGCCTGTGTATGTGTGTATGCATGTAGGTATGACTGTGTTTGCCTATGTGTGTGGACAAACGTGTACATGCACGCTTGTCTGTTGAGGATCTTTCACCTAGACAGCCTTGCTGTGACCCAGAGTAAGACGCCGTTTGCCTCTGCTCTGCTGATGGGGTCTATCATCTTGCTCAGACCCTTCCACATAAGAAAGTGCTGCTGCTCACTGCTGGCCATCTGCTGTCATCCACATGAAGGATCCACATAAATCTCTACCAGTTGCTGAACTTCACAAGGGTCCCCTCTCCCCAGCCCACTCATTAATTGTTGCAGCTCTAAACCTCTGCGAGGAGGGAAGTAATCTACACACGCCTCCCTCCCTTGGATGCACACGCCACAGGGCAACTTTCCGGAATCCTCCAGAAAACGGATGTGGCTCAGCAACAGTTAAAGATGGATTTCTTCTGCCTCTTGCGCATTTGCATAATTGATTCGCTGGATAATGTACTCTGCTTCCTTATTTAATAAACATGTTAATGATTTCAGACAATTACTCAAAACTGCCTACAAGTGTCTGCCTAAGAAAAGCAACAAAAAATAATTAAAATGAAAATACACACCAAAAGGCACATCCTTCATATCGCATTACACCAGATATTAAGTCAATATGTCACCCTGTCACCAGTCACTTGCTACCTGCTGTTATACATTTATTCAAATTCTAATGTATTAGCTGAGGCTCAGACATTGGTGAGACACCCAAGCGGGTGAGCACACAGTGAGGGAATAAACCTGGCACTCTGTTGGGGTAGAGCAATGAAATAGCGGAGAAACGGGGCGGTGTGGGGAGCGCGTGATAAAACACAGGGCAAAAACAGAAGGTTGGTGCAGATGCCTTTACAAAGCAAAGCCTCTCCTGGCTACTCCTGGTGGGGGGCAGTCACGGGAGAACTACATGGATTCCATTGCCTCTGCAGCCCCTCAGTGCTTGGAGCACCGTGCAGGCCAACATCCCGACAGATCCGGTGCTGGTAGACACCTCGTCTGTTCTAGCCACTTCGTGTTACCTTATTTTAGTCCCCCAGAACATTCACATGAGCTAATCAAAAGCCATAGCTTGAGTCACACAAAACTGTGGACATTTCCATTCCCACGAGAACCAGGAGGGTAGCAAGCAACACCCAGTGACCTTGTGTGCTGGGTAGCATGATTCCAGTTCTCTGTGGAGCCTGGCCAGGACCACTCGAGGTTGGTTTTTCCAGCTCCTAAGCAGTTTGGACTCAGTGGGTTCTAGGCATCCTCCTGGCCTCCAGGATGAAGGGTCGCCTGTCAGGTACAACAAGATGCTGTAGGAATGTGGCAGTTGCCAGTCCTTGCTAGAAGTCAGCAGATTCTGGCTCATGAAATACCAGATCCACACCATTCATAAGACAATCGGGGCAGAGAAGAAAGAATGGAGCTTTGGGAGAAGAAGTCAGGAAATCTGCTGGAAAGGGCACAGGAAGATGAGTGAGGAACCAGGGGCTTTCTTGGCCCAGGATTATCCTTTTTTTTAAATTTCAAAGCCCAAGTGTTTTGGGTAGAGGTCACCCACAATATCAGCTCATAATAACAGGTCAGTAGGGGTGTGTGTGTGTGTGTGTGTGTGTGTGTGTGTGTGTGTGTGTATGTGTGTGTATGAGAGAGAAAGAGAGAGGGAGAGGAGAGAGGGAGGGAGGGAGGGAGAGGGAGGGAGGGAGGGCGGGGAGAGAGAGTGAGAGAGTGTGTGTGAGGGAGTGAGTGTGAGAGAGAGAGAGAGAGAGGGAGGGAGAGAGGGAGAGAGAACACTAGGTTTTTGTCTTCTCTTTTACTGTAATAAGCCAACTTGTTCAGTTGGTGTCACATGGAAGAAATTAGAACAAACAAGAACAGTTAACTCAGAACCACCCAAAGAAACAGGCACTCCACTAGGAGGCTACTGAGCTGACAGGGAACTTAAACTAACAGGTGACAAAGTCTAGCCAGAGTCCCAGCTCCGATTTGTGCACCCTGGATATTGGGTTTCCGGTGCCTAAGGTATCTCTAAACTGAGGTATTAAGAGGCCAGCACTGAGCTCTTGGCCTAATGCTCTGTTTTTCCACATGCTGAATGATCCTCTAGACGACAGGAGGAGCAAAGGGTCACGCTGTCACCTGTCTGCTGTGAGAACACTGCTTCCTGGTCTTCTGAGACGCACTCAAGCTATGAAACACAGTGGATCAGCAGAGTCACTCCTGTCAAATACTACCAAAATAGCTAGAGAGATGGCTCAATGCATAAAAGTGCTCAGTGTGCAAGCCTGAGGACCTGAGTTCAAATCCTCAGCACTCCCATAAAAAGGCAGGAATCCTGATGAATACCTGTAACACCAGTGCTGAGTGGTACAGAAACAGCAAGGTTCCTGGGCTTGAATGCTGGCCAGTCTGGGCAAACTGGTGAGTTCCACCCAGATTCAGTGAGAGACCCTATTTCAAACACAAGGAGGAAACTAAGGAAGACCTAGAGCATAGACTTCTGACTTCCATGCTTCCATGCACTATACACGCAGGGACACACACACACACACACACACACACACACACACACACACATTTACACATTCACACAGCTGAAAAAAAAAAAGAAAGGAAAACCCCGATAAACTAATTTAATTCGACCCTCCTCCTCGAGGAAAGAATAACACAACAAACAGGGTAGGGTGGGAATACTTGATGTTAATAGCAGTCCTGCAAGGTCATGGCCAATTCCTTCTGGTCAGGAAGAGAAGCAGCTAAGACCCCGACCAATTGTTCAGTATTTTTAAGAGGCCCTTTACACAGCAGCTCAGAAGTTAATTTAAAATAATAATGGGATCTGTGACCTGACAATTCCAAGAGGAAAGGAGGCTTAAATGATCTCTTATATGGACAAAAATCTACTCAGGTGACTTATTTCATGCGGCCTGTTTCGAAAGGCAGGGAGCTCACTGCCCTCACCCAGAGCAAGTGACTGAGAGCAGCTTCATGCACAGACAGGCCCCAGGACAAGGGCTCCCCTCCCAGATGTGCTGGGGCTCCCCAGACAACTGGATCTACACCCCTTGATGCTTCCAACAATGGGCAGAAGCTGTATCTTAGCTCCCCATTGGGGTGTGACGTTCAGGGATTAGGGTCTTCACCGAGTCACCTGCCGTTCCCATACTGTCTCCTACAGAAGAAATGGCTAGGCCACCAGCTTCCCTGACAAGTTCAACAGTATCTGGCTGACCATGATGGTTCCCGTTACAAAGTCCTGTGGGGCCTGTGACAAGAGGTTCCTACTACACAACTGTTATGCTAAACAACCCCACCAGTGGTCCTCCTATTCCTTCATCTCCATGGCAACTGTATCCTTAAGCCTGGACACCCAAGACTTTGCCCCTTCCTGCAGAGATCCTAGCTGGTAAGTTTCTCATCCAAAGAGCCCCATCACGACTGTGAGACAAGAAGCTAGACCCGCTGTGAACACGCTTTTCTAAATCATTTCCTTTTTACTCATCCCTTGCCTTTCTTATTGGATCCCCAGAGAGGATTTGAAGGAACTTACAAGAAAGGACAGACGTGCCATTAATCAGGGCTGGAGCTAAGAGGAAGCAACCGTGCTAAGTTCATGATGATTAATAGAACGGTTGAGGTTCTGTGGGGACACCAGCCAGGAGCTTCCAGGCAGCCACAACAAAAGGGAAAGCCCTGGTGAAGAATGGCTACCTGTTTCTCATTGTCACAAGTGACAAAGAACAAGATACCCCCATGGAGGAAGACTTCAGAGCAGTTTGCAAACTGCTGACTTGGGAAGGCCCCATCCCTGGATGAGAATACCCAGGTCTCTTTCATTGCTCACTACTCTTTACACTGTGTCCTGGCATCTTTATTTTCTTAATTGTCTAAAAACAGGACCTGGGTTAAGAATTCTGGTGCGATGCCAAGTTCCGAGCTCCATCATAACTAACCAGTGAAATGGCCTTCTCTTTCCAGGGGGGAAAATGGCTGACACGAACTAAGGGCCGTTCTTCTAACTATAATTTTTTTTTATTCTAAAGATTTTGTGTGACACACACAGGCTAGGGAGATAGATCAGTCAGTAAAATGCTTGCCATTTAATCATGAGGACCCAACTTTGATCCCCAGCATCTACACAGGAAGCCAGGCATGGTGGTGTGCACATGAGACCCAGGGCTTGAGCGGCGTGATGGGAGGATTCCTGGGGCTCACTAGCCAGCGAGTCTCGCCTATTTGGCAAGTCCCAGGCCACATGAGAGGATGGCTCCTGAGGAACGACGCCCGAGACAGGCCTCTGGTTTTCACAGGCACACATGTGTGCATGCATCTGAGCATACAGGCACACCAAGAGAGACACAGAAATATCATTCATAGTAAAAGTCCTTTACATGTGAAGAGCCAGGGCTAACATTTTCCTGCTGCTTAACTCTTAATTTTGTATCACTTGGACTTTGCTTCTGAAAACCTCACACGGCCCCACAGTACAGCTCTGTGTGACGGCAACTCACACTCGACGAGCGCCAGTCCACCATGTTTCCAGATGCAAAGTAAAACTAGCAGAAAAATCACATGGGAAGCACTGGCCAGCCCCATCTATTTGGTCTTTTTCTGACCTTGCAAGGCTCTACATTCATTGCCATTCTCAAAAAGGGGGCATGCAATTTAAAAGGAATTATCGTAGAGCCGTCGTCTGCACACAGATGAACACGCACAGATAATGTGTGCATACAAACAAGACCGTCTCATCAATTCGGTTCGCATTCCATGACCTCCTTCACCCCTCCCCACGCTAACACAATTATGTCTAACAGCCTCCGTTTAAACCCAAAGCCAAAAGAAAGCATCCCTAATGAAACACAATTTCAAATTAGAGTCAAATCTGTCTCTTAGACCAAAATATACAAAAAAGGCTCTTGCTTATATTTTTAAACTTCATGTGACTTATTTAAAGATTCAAGGTTTTCACTGAAATGAAGCAGAGATGACTAAACTTCCATTTAGGCTAAACAGTAGCGCAGTCAGAATTTGGCCTCATACGGGTTCCTTTTCATCCTCTTCACTGCTGCTCCTGGAAACTAACATGACCCAGAGAGCCACACTTCCCTTTTAACGTCTGTGTAAGGCCAACAGACTGACAACATTCTAAATACTGCTTTTAGTAAAACTGTCATTTCTCTACCTGTAAATTGAAATTTGTAATTAGTCCATCGCTCCAGCCACCCTCTGTTGCTTTCCTTTTTATTATATTAAGTTAAATGGAACTTTGCCTGTTGAGGAGATTTTGCTTTCTGAGGAGAAAAAGATTCGACTTTCTGGGCAATAGGATAGAAGGGCAGGTTGGCAGTCAAACAGAGTAAATGCTATTACTCCTTAGCCACTGTCAGCAGGTATGACTTACAGGTTACACACATGGTTCTTTTTTATATTTTAATGTGTATGGTGCATGTGCCTTCTTAACTGTATGTGCACCACCTGAGTGCAGTGCTCACAGAGGCCAGAAGAGGGCATCAGGTTCTCTGAAACTGAAGTTGCAGATGGTTATGAAATTCTTTGTGGATGCTGGGAACTGAACCCAGGTCCTCTATAAGAGCAGCAAGTGCTCTTAACTACTGAGCAATCTCTCCAGTCCCTATTATTTTACTTTAAGTCCAGATGTAGTCTAGAATTTCTTTATAATACATGAAAAGAGGCAATATGCTTTGACAACACAAGCCCCAAACCACACATGTGCATATACACTCACACAGATACACACAAATAAATAAATAAATACTCTTTAAAAAGATCCAAAGTCTTACACCCATTTTCATGAGGATACTTACCAGGCATTTAGGTTAAATCCATCAGTTATTTATTAAATGTCTGCTGCATGCAGAGTGCTATTAATGTGAGACCAAACCATTGAACAAACCATGGGTTCTGGATTCTGCCCTCAGTGGTAGGCTTACCACCAACACATGGCTTGTGTACTGCACTCTCTATGCGTTATCCTATGATGGCCACTGTGCTGTGAAGCTGCAGAAGAGCTATCCATCAAGAGAACTGGTGAAAACTCCAGGGCTATTTCACCCACCACACTCAGCAGCTTCTCTCTTCTCTAAATATGAAATAAATAAATAAATAAACTCTACCTTCTCACCTATCTGTCTGTTTCCAAATACCCCTGTGAAGAAGGATGCACCAGGAATAAAGTGTAGCAGAAAATGAAGTGTTATAACCATATTCAAGACAGGAAAATTTCCTCCTGAAATTAACACTTAAAATTCACATTCTTTTACACCCCCACAAGCTCCTAAATCAGAGAAATGGCTGAATTGCTGGCCAGGTCTTGATGATGGAAACTGCTCGGTAGACAGTGGCCATCAGTAGTCCCAAGGAGGGTAAAAGAGAAAAGCTGTTCTGTTATACTTTATTCATTCATTCATCAGTCAGTCAACAAGCGTTTAGTCCAGCCTCCTCTTGGGTATAAGTAGCACTCTAGGTGCTGAGGCACTGAGTAGACACAACAAACACCTTTTATTATTATTATTGATCTCTCATTGATGCAGAAGTGGTCAGCCAAGGAAACAGTTTGATCCAGCATCTGTCTACACATCCATCCAACCAACCACACAGATATTTACTAGGTAATTAGTTCCTACCAGGCCCTAGGTTCAGCTAGAAGAGGACCAATTTCAGATGCAAGAGCGTACAGGTACCTCAGCAAGTTGTGGTCCAATGGTAGCAGGGTCTGAAACACTGTGTAACGAGGGGCAGTGGGGATCCCCCTGGTCCTGGGGGAAGACGCATAAATATGTGCCAGGCGGACAGAGGCAGAGAAGATGTCCTGACAGAGAATGACATCGGAGAAGGAGACACAAAAATACAGAAAGGAATGGAACCTCCACGCTAGCCCAACCCACACACGGGATGGGGCTACTGAGGGAGGACTCCAAAAGAGCAAGGAGGCACTTCCAAGGGCCTGGGTCTCAATGCCATGTCCAAGAGTTTTCCCATCACCCAGGCAATGTGGTGAGGAGTCCATTTCTTGTTCAAATATATTTATACTGCAATTTATCCTTCAACAATTTTTGTTTTTCAAGACAAGGTTTCTCTGTATAGCTCTGGCTGTGCTAGAACTCATGCTGCAGACCAGGCTGGCCTCCAACTCACAGAGATCCACTTGCCTCTGCCTCCCGAGTGCTGGGATTAAAGGCATGCGCCATCACTACCACCAGGCTCTTCAAGGATTGAAAAGATTCTTTTTATGTGTACATGATATGTGTATGCATGTTTGTGTATGTGAACATGGACGAGCATACACCACGCACGGTCTCTTTGTAGAGGTCAGAGGACAATCTCAACATCAGTTTACTCCTCACCTGTTTGGGGGACCAAGTCTTTTTTTGTCCATCCTTGAGTAGGACAGGGTACTAGCCCATGAACTCCACAGGATTCTCCCAACGCTACTTCTCATGCTGATGCTGGGACACTGAGGTTGCAGGTGCGTGCTACCATGTATGGCTTTATCAACAGTGGTGGTTTGAATAGGAAGGGCCCCCACAGAATCACGTGTTTGCATGCTTGGCCACTAGGGAGTGGCCCTATTAGGAGGTGTGGCCTAGTTGGAGTCGGTGTTGCCTTGTTGGAGGAGGGCGGGCATGTCACTGAGGTCAGGCTTTAAGGTCACAGAAGCTTAAGTCTCTTCCCGCTGCCTGTGGATCCAGATGTAGCACTCTCAGCTCCTTCTCCACTACGTCTGCCTGCATGCCGCCATGCTTCCCGCCATGGACAATAACGGACTAAACTGAAACTGAAAGCCAGCCCCAGTGAAATGTTTCCCTCTACAAGAGTTGCTGTGGTCATGGTGTTTCTCCACAGCACTAGAAACCCTAACTAAGATGGCCCATGTTCTAAGAATCTGCACTCAGGTCCTCATACTTGCAAAGCAAACCTTTTACCTCGGAGCCAAGTCTCAAGCCCAGGCTTCAGTCAGGGCTCTGTTCTCCCTCTAGGCCCGAGATGAGTGAGAAGACCTTTGCTAATTATTACAGGAAAGGAGATGCAGTTGCAACTGGCACAGGCTGGATGGAACCTAACCCACCCAGAAATGCAGCGGTGCTTCTCCCAGCCACCTCATCCAGGGAGCAGCTGCTCACTCACCAGTGGGGCCAGGGAGACACAGTGGGTCTGTCAGCTGATAGTGAGCTGGACTGCCTTGCTGAGTACCTCAAACTCTGGTTAGTAATTATAGGGCAGCAGCTCAAAGGTTTGGCTCCATAATGTCCACTAATTGATTTGCACAGGGAAGTGGGCATGACATACTCTATGAAGTTTCTTCCTGCTCTTAAACTCCATGGCTTTTCTCTATAGCCACATGCATCAGTGTGACCTTGTGCACTCTGGACTGTGGGTTCTACGCACGGGCTCCCTCTTTAGCTGTTAAGCACCCTCAGAAGCACAGTATTATGCAAAGGGAGATAATGACAAAGGAGGCCCGGTATAGAGCAGGACACAGCCATCATCACTCGGGCTTAATGGCACTTACTGATCAGTTCCCAGGACACAGATTTTCTAAGGCCAATTCACTTTTTAAGTCACTTTTTAGACCCCTTGGCTGCAGTGAGCTCACATGGCCCAGTGACATGAAGTAAGTGCTTCTTTTAACTAGATGATCTCAAATGTTTATGTCACCCAGGCACCACATAATAACCTCAGAACCCCTCTCATCTTCTAATTCCAAGGTATCATTAATTTCCCCCCCCCCCCCAGCTTTCTCTTGGCCAAGTCCAACTTTTTTTTTTAATTTCTAGAATCTTACATTGTGACTTTATATTTTATATTTCATTTATTTTATTTTATTTTTCTTTATTAAGAAATTTTCTACTCACTCCTCATGCTATCCACAGAACCCCCTTCTCCCTCCTCCCACCCCCAGCCCTCTTTCCCAAGCCACCCTGCATCCCCACATCCCCCAAATTGAGGTCTCCCATGGGGAGTCAGCAGAGCTCAGCACACTGAGCCTAGGCAGGTCCAAGCTCCTTCCCACTGCACCAAGGCTGTGCAAGGCGTCACACCACAAGCACCAGATTCCCAGAAGCCTGCCCATGCATCCGGGACAGATCCCGATCCCCCTGCCTGGGTGCCCCCCAAACAGTTCGAGCCAAACAACCGTCTTCCATGTCCAAAGGGCCTAGTCCAGTCCCATGGGGGCTCCACAGCCACCAGTCCACAGTTCATAGGTTTCCACTAGCGTGGTCCATCATCTCTGCACATCCTCCCATCATGATCTCGACGTCCCTTGCCTGCAGTATCTCTCCTCTCTCTCATCAATTGGATTCCCGGAACTCAGCCTGGTGCCTGGCCGTGGATCTCTGTATCTGCCTCCATCAGTCACTGGACAAAGGCTCTATGATGACAGCTAGGTCATTTGCTAGGCTGGTTACCAGAGTAGACTGGTCCAGGCACCCTCTGGACCCCTGCCAGCAGACCAAGGTGGGGTCAACCTTGTGGATTCCTGAGAGCCTCCCCAGCACCCTGCCTCTTCCTATTCCCATGATGTCCTCATCTATCATGGTATCTTCTTCCCTGTCCTCCCTCTCTGTCCCTGTTCCAGCTTGACCCTCCCATTTCCCTATGTTCTCATTCCCTACTCTTCACCCTCTGCCACCCCCCACACACACCCACTTTCAAAACATCCACAGCTCAATCCAAAGCTCTCCTCCACAAGACACCATTCTGGAGCCCTTGGTAATTTTCCTTTTCTGCACCCTACTTATATTACAGAAAGGGAGACAAGAGAAAGGCTGGGACACATAGTGGCTCACCAGGCAAGCTGATTCAATACTGATAAAGCAAGCCTGTGAGACCACTCATCAGTTGTCCGTCTTCAAGGCAGCTCGCACTGACTCTCAGATCCATACACCGTCTGGCACCCAGGTTTTCAAGGTGCAAACCAAATGACTAAGGCACTGTGAGCCACAGGACTCCAATACCAACCCAAATTTTAAGCAAAAGGGCTTGGGAGAATCTTTGCAGCAGAAAGCAATGGTTCTTAGCGACAATAGGTAACCCATCATTTCAGATGTATCATTCCCTGTTTGTGGCTAAAAACAGTACAAAATATACAGGCTTCAACTAACTTAGTTCACTTCATATATTAAAGGTGGCCATGCAATAAGGCCTCTCTCAAAGCTCTGCATTTCTGGTGTGTTTCTTCAAACAGATAAGGGAAATAGTGCTTGGAGGGCTGTAATGGAGTTCAGTTGGTAGAGCACTTGCCTAGCATATGGAGCATCTAAGTTTGGTCCTCAGCCCTACATAAACTGGGCATGGTGGTGAATACCTACAATCCCAGAATTTAGGAGACAGAGCAGAAGGATTAGAAGTTCAAGGTCATCCTTGGCTACATTGCAAGTTCAAGGCCAGACTAGGCTACAAGAGACTCTGTCACATGAAGATGAAGGATGAAGGAAAGAAAGAAAGGAAGGAAGGAAGGAAGGAAGGAAGGAAGGAAGGAAGGAAGGAAG
>CABHPQ010157518.1:21479-33113 GCA_902168405.1 Peromyscus aztecus
AAGGAAGGAAGGAAGGAAGGAAGGAAGGAAGGAAGGAAGGAAGGAAGAAATGGAGGAGAGGGAGGGAAGAAGGAGGGAGAAAGAGAGAAAGAAGGGAGAGAGAGAGAGAGAATATGGTATAAGGTGGTATTGGGACTGGAGAACCCATGTGTCTGTGACTCAGTGGGATATGTCCTGGATAGAAATGGCCTTGACTGTATCAGCTCTGACAGAGAATACATGTTGAGATATGGAAGTAATAACGGTCCTGCCTCTGGCACTATCGGAGGGAGGTCAATCTGGACAAGAAGTCTTCTTTGGGCACATTAGTGATGCATGAGATCTCACTTCTCTGGCTTGCCATGTTAGAGGAAATGCATCTTCCTCAGGCATCAACTTAAAGCTTAGTACCAGACAAAGCCAACTCAGGAGAAGGCAGGACAAGTTTCTAAACTGGGAAGAAAAAAAAAAGGTGAGAAAAAGAGAAATTCAGAGTCAACGAAGAAGAGGAGTTAGTACCCTGGCTCTTGGGGATCTGTGGTGTGGAGCATGAGAAGAGCTTTGGAAGAATCCTGGGGCTACTGAATAACAGACACCGTTCAGATGGGAAAGATTGGGCAAAATTCTCCTGTGTGATGCTTGACAAGTTGTCTTATCATCAGCTGTGAGGGGAAAGAAATTCACCACTTGCTCCAATAATATTAATTACCCAACACCAGCAGCAACTTGCCAAAGGGGAATGATGTGTTTAGAGACATCAGCTGTAGTGAGTCACTGGGCCCAGGGGCAGGATGCAGGCCCCTCCCAAGGGCAGTGCCTTCTCTTCCCCACCCTGGTAAATAAAGCAATACCCTGGCGCTTTAACCACGCCAGAGCAGGAATGAATGGGCCTGGTATGGGTATGCTCTCCCTCCTGCATTCTGCGTTCTGGGAAACAGAACTGATGATATAAATTCTGTGGACCTCTCAGTACCAATGCACAGGATGTGGATCCAGCTGCAACCAGTCACACTTCTCCCTCATGACTTTTCTGGAAGGAACTTTTGCACAAGAAAAGGAAAAAAAAAAAAAATCTCATGAGATGCTCCAAAGCCAAAGGTCTGCTCTGACCCTTCACTGAATTGTGAAGCAGCGAAAACAGTTAGGTGAGGCAATCGGAGGAGATGTAGGCAAGATATTTAAATATCTGCTCTTGCCATTTTTAGGATAATTCTAGAGCATTCTGTTTGTTTGTCTTATTTACTTTTTTTTTTTTTTTCAAATGGTCTAACACCAAGACAGCTGCTTGGAACTGAGTGGTTTGTTCTCAGCAGAAAGGCAGAAACAAAGAGAAGTTTCCTTCTCCCTCCCCAAGGCCAACACCCCCTACAGTCTATGAGTCATAAATAGGTCCTGGAAGAGCCAACTCCAAGGAGGATTCTGGCTCCTCTTTATTATCTTCCCCCAGGGACTGGAGAGATGGCGCCAGAGAACAACCCAGCAGGAGTTTGTGGGAGTGAAAAGTGGCCTGGTCGCCCAGGGCCCTGGGAGGCAGAAGTGGCCTAGGAAGCCAGGAAGCAGGGGAAATGTTAGTAGCTGTGGTATTCTAAAAGCCATCATTTGGGCTAGGTGATGAACGTCAGCCAAGGCTTGGGCCACAAAGAGTCCTGGGATCTGCCTCCTTTTCCACACACCCCACTTTATAGATAATGTTAAATCTCCCAAGATCCTGTGTCTGTGACTTAGAACTAGCCCATATCACAGATCTGCTTGAGTGTGGGTATGTGTACATATTCCTAAGTGCCTATGTGCATGTGTGTGAGGTCAGAGGTCAGCATCAGGTGTCCGTCTCAGTCATCTCTCCACCATATTGTTTTGAGGCAGGGTTTCTCAGTGAGTCTGGCACTCACTGGTTAGGCTGCACTGTCTGGCCAGTGAGCCCTAGGCATCCTCCTGCCTCTGCTTTCTGGTGCTGGGATTATAGGTGTGCACTCTGGGCTAGTATTAAACTCATGCCCTCTCACGTTTGCGGCAAGCATTTTACCTACCGGGGAGTCATCTCCCCAGCTCCAAAGATTTGTTTTTATAAATGAATTCTCCAGGATGTGAGATATGCACAGTGACGAGTCAGCTTAAGGTTGTTTATCTTCCTGAGGAACAGTGAGAGTGGCGTTCGTACTGAGGAGCCTGGGTGCTGTAGTCAGGGCCTCTAGCTCCTTCAAAATCGCCAACACTACAGTATGATCAATACATTTTAAAGCAGGGCATCATTTATCCTTTCCCAGGCTTCAGAACACCAAAGCGGGTAAAACCCCACATTGCTACCTGGAACAGCAATGGAATTGTTAATTAAGTTAGCACCAGGCACACGGAACTCAGTACATATTTGGGATACAAATAAATGACCAAATCCAAGTACTCTGGCCAAATGGGAATAGATGAAAATATCAGCAACATCAGGATCTGACTCCTCCCAAGGGAACAAAATGAGCCCTTTCGGTATAAATATAGACAAGGTCATGAACACATGCGGAGGTGCTAGCCCAGAGACAGTTGTCTACAGGACAGGACAACCCTAGAGCTGTGTGCCACTGGGGAGGTGGGCTAGCCCCTCTGTGCCTTATCTAGAGAGGAAATGTCTTTTTTATTTTCAGCAGCTATTTATGTAAACTGAGTGATACAGTAACTATACCATCAGATTGCAAATAAAATTTCCAGACACTTGCTGTTTGTCAGGGGGTGCTACACAATGTATTTGCGTCTCAGGGCACGTCATCCCTGGCTTCAATGTCCCACTGTTTTGTCTGTTTCTTTTTTCCCAATAATCAAGATGCAAGAATCATGTGATGCCAAAGGCCCCGGGGACATACAGAAGAGACAAATAGCCATCCTCGTGCCCTGCCAATCTCCCTCATTTATGAACGTGTGTTAAAGGCATTTGATGCTCTTTGCCTCTAGTCTACAGAGACAGTTAATACTACTGGTCAACCTAACAGAATTTAGAATCGCCTAGAAGACAAACTTCTAAGGGCATCTGTGGGGGAAGGTTCTAGATTAGGCTAAAGGGGGTGGAAAGATCCCCCCCGAATGTGTATGGCATCATCCCACGGACTTGGGTTCTAGACTGAATCCAAAGGAGAAAGCAAACGCAGGACCAGCCTTCACCTCTCTGCTCCCTGGGGTACAGACGCAGTGAGACCACGGGCCTCAGGCTCCTGCTGCCTTGACGGCCCCACCGCAGAGGATTGTGAGCCAAAGTCAACCCTTCCTTACCTATAGTTGCCTTGTCACACCTGTTGTCACAGCCATGGGAAAGTCACCAGCCCCAGCTTAGCTAGTGACTGCCACACAGTAGCTAATTAGCGGATGAATACATGCACGCATGGTGGCAACGATGGATGGGAAGCAACACAGTCTTCTCCTCCCTACGAGATCCACAGAACCCAGGAACGTGTAGAGTAGCCCAAAAGCAGCAGGTCTCAGGTGGGGGCATGTTCCCATTCAGAGACAAAGCTCTAGCCCAGAGAGCAAGGAAAACCAGCTTGTTGAGAACTTAACCAGATTTCCTTTCCCAAGAGTTGGCCACAGCCACTCTCCCAAACACAGTTGATCACATATCAGGCTCAGAGGCTAAAGTGTTGTCCACAGAGTGTGGGATGAGCAATTCCAGCTCCACAGATGCGATCCCCAGAGTGCCTGGAGTGACAGTGTGGACTTTTCCACTCCTCCAGAAGGAGGGCAAAGGGATAAGGCTCTGACTTGGCTTAGGAAAAGGCCTGATCATGTCTTCCTCACTGATGTGTCCTCTCTGCTGGAGATCAGTCAGGACATGTCTACAAGCCCTGCTCCACACTTCTTAGACTGAGTAATGGGTTGGGCAATCTGTAATATTCCTCCTCTGGGGTAACTAACCTTGGCAAAGACATGTGACTGTTATTTTCATATTACATTTGTTTATTTTGGGTGTAGTGATGGGGACCTGCATAGGTCACAACACACATGTGGAAGTCAAATGACAATTTGAAGAGTCAGTTATCTTTTTTCCACCGTGTGGGTCCTAGGAATCAAATTCAAATTGCCAGGCTTGGTGGCAAGTACTTTTACCTACTGAGACATTTTGCCAGTCCCCCCTACCCTCTACCACCACCACATGTTATTTTTAACCTACCTTATGTGCACACAGCTACACAGCTCACTACTTGGCTACACAGCTCGCTACTGTGGGTGGTAGTCTGCTTTTATTGAGTAAACAATTCTTGAGAACTTGCTATGGACCAAGCATCTCCCGGTTCTTCACAAATATCTTCTCTCTGTCCCCAGCCTGCTGATGTGGGAAGAGGGGAAGAAAGAGCTCCTGTGGGAGAGCTCTCAAGTCAGCTGAAGACTCTGCACTTTGGAGAACAAGGGCTGCAGCCTACCACACTCCCTGTCATCCAAGGACAGAGGTAGGGATGGAAAAAGGAGAACGGAAGGGGAAAAGAACGTTCTCAATAATGCATTCACACATACAGTGAACCCCTGTAACCAAGAACAGGATGTTACGGGAAGGGCACATCTCACTGCAGGAAGATCTTTTCTCAGATTCCACCGTAGCCATCTTAGGACCTCAGCAAATGGCAGGTGTGGAGTACCATGTATAAATAGACAAGGAGGCTCAGATAAATACAGCTAGCTAGCTATAAATAGGTAAACCGAGGCCTCTGATTCAGGAACCACCTCTTACCCTTTGTTAATTGAAAAATCACCAGCTCTCACAGATCCTCCTACACAAGACAAAAGGGTGACTTAGCCCACGTCACAGCTCCCTGAATGAAAGCCACACCCCCAGCTCGCTTCATAAGGAAGTAACTCACTTTTCCTCTTCACCCATCTTCCTGGCTTAACATAGTCAGACATTAACTTACCATTTAACCTAGAAGATAAAAATCTCCCCCTGAATCCTTCTCCCTCTCTTCTTCATCACTTACAGCAATCCTTGTCTTCTTCCATCAGGGCCCCTTGTCAAAAGTCGGTGGTTATTGCATGCTAATTTCACCCACAAATACCTGATTTGAATTCGAAGTAATTAGCAGATCGGGGAACCTGAGAGATGCTGATCTTTTTTTATAACCACAAAAAAGCTTGTCACGAAGGATATTTTAGTTCAAGAACATTTCCAATCAGGAAACTTCACATCATGTTCCAAAATACCACCCTGCCTCGCATTGGTACATCCAGGCGGCGTGCCCGCTGGAGGTGATGGTGTGTGTTCTCAGGACCACAATGCATCTGAATGTGCCTGGGCAATAAGATATATACTGAGTACGTACCACCAGCTTGGGCAGCTGTCCATACAGAGGGATGAGCTTTAACTAAACTCTCGGCATGAGGTTTAGCTTTCTACTGTGAATGAAAAATGCTTCGTTGAGCAGGAACATGTATGTCTCCTGAGAATTTTCATTTTGGAAGGATCTAAAGATGGGAGCACTTAAATGGCATAAGACACAATTAATGGGGCTGGGGAGATGGCTGTCTTGATAAAATGTTTCCCATGCAAGAATGAGGACCCAAGTTCAAGTCCTCAGCACCCAAGTTAAGACCTGAATGTGATGTCTTACATCCAGTGCTGGGGAGATGAGGACAAGAGCATCCCTGGAGCTTGAGGCTAGCCAGCCTAGGCAAACTGGTGAGTCCTGGGTCCAGTGGGAGACCCTGTCTCATAAATAAGGTGGAGATTGACAGAAGAAAAACACCTGATGCCAGTATCTGGCCTCTACACTCATGTTACACACATGAAAACACACACACACACACACACACACACACACACAAATACTACCCAATTCTGAGAATATAATACAGCCTCTACTTTAGAGGAATGGCCTCTAAAGTAGAAGATGATCCATGCTAGTCTCTTCTCTGGTCACCAACTGTGTGACCTCAGTTGCCATATCTATAAAATGGGAACGCTGACACATTCACATCAAAAGGCTGCTGGAAAGAATAAAAGATGATGTGTAAGCCCATCAATACCCCCACAGTAACCATTACGTCACAGACAGATACTACTAACCCAGGAACTGTCAAAAGTTAGCTCAAACAACGAACAGTAATTCAAAAGCGATGCGAGCCTGCCTGCAGTGACCCCCTCGGACAAAGCTGTGTCTTCCTCATAGAGCCTAGCTTGTTGACTGCTTAGCCTCAGGTGATAGATGTAACACACTGAAAGGTGAAAGATGACTCTTGTAGTTTACACGCCCATTTGCCTTTACACACTTCTCATGGCCTCGTTGCTTTAACATTGAACCGCATTTCATAACGTAAAATCAGATTATTGATCTTTAATATTCTGTAAACCAATTCCTTCTTCTTGTTATTTCTAATAATTGCAACCCCCCTTGGAAAACAGCATTCTATAGATACGACGTATGGAGAGACAGTGGATAAAGGGCCAGAGCTAAAACCATGGTAGGGGCCTAGTGCTCGCTCTGTTATAACTGTGCAGAACTTCAGAAACGTGGAGGAGGGTCCGACCCTGACAGGTGATGATATCCGTGGTGCTGAGAGAGAGGCTCAGCCTGTGCTACTGGAGAGCTGTCAAGGGGAAGATGGAGAATTCTGAGTGGGCTAAGGAAACGGAGCCGATTTAGGCAAGGACATTCTGCTCAGGCCTGCACTCTTCTTCATTTTTGAGATAGGGTCTCTCACAGACCCAGGCACTCACTGGTTGACCAGACTAGCAGCCCAATGAGTCCTAAGGATATGCCTGTCTCTAGCACTGGGGCCACAGGTGCACACTGCCACATGTGGCTTTTTACGTGGGTGACGAGGATCTGAACCCGGGTTCCCATGCTTGTACAGCAAGCACCTGACTCACAGAGCCGTCACAGGGCCATCCCTCCAGGCCCCTGCCCTGCTGCTGCTTCAGTTAACAATGTTTATGAATTAATCGGATCCTAGTCCAGCTTGCTATACCAGCTGCCTCCTTTCGTGGTGAAAAGGGCCCTGAGGTTTTGTGGTCTCAAGGTTAGTTAGTGAGAGAGCTGAAACCTCGAGGGACTTGTCCAGACATACTCCAAGGCCTCTTGTCCCCAAGCTCCTTAGGATGTGTGTAAGGGGTCTTTCTCGTGCCTGCTCCCCGCTACCTACACATGTCCAAGACAAAACTGGAAACAAAGTCTCTGTCACTGAGGAATCGGGCAGAATCCAGAATTGATATGTTTCCCTTAATAAGGTCAAAGCAGGTTTTCCCCTCCATGTATCACACTCTACGCTCGGCAGAATAACTCATCACACACAGGGACCCATGTACATTGGGTGATCAGACAATGGATAAATGATTCAGGGTCGATGGCCGCAAGTAGCAGTGGAAACCCCCATTCAGCATTGTTACCATAATTCCATCCATGCCCCTAGACTGTACTGAAATGCGACCTTTGCTATTTTCATTTAACTCTAGGTCTATTTTTCTATCTATCTGTGTGTACATGTCTATGTCTCATGTGCTTTAGTAGCAGGATACTGAGCCATGGAAGGTGATACAGGAATCAAATGGGTAAAAGAAACCAGGAGTTTCAGTATTCTAGTAGGTACCACTTGGTCAGGGTATACGACACCTAGATCTGTGAATTGGAATTGGGATAGCACAGGGAATCTACCTATGTCTACTCAGAGGCAATCCAGCATACCGAAGGCCAGAAATCCCTCCATGAAGGGGCCTTAGAAGGTTCCAGAAGGCATAAAATTAGGCAAGACAAGGAAATAGTACTAACCAATAACCCATGGATATGAACCTAATCTTCAAGTCAAAACAATTCCAGATGTGTACTTTCTATTCTCTGAGGCGGGGGAGGGTGGGTGGGAGGTGCTGAGGGGAGAGGCCAGATGTATGCAGAACAGAGCAGGCAGGTAGCATAAAAGCTACAAATCTGGGTGGGGGAATCAGGACTGCTGGTTTTCTCTGGCTGGGTCAACGGCTGTTTACACAGTTCATCACGGAAGAGTTGGCTGTCACCATCTTGTCTCAGAGCCATCCTGCATCTTACTGACAGTCACAGCTAATACGCTCTGGGGGCTTACACCCCTGAATCATGTGGAGTATTTCACCTGTCATTCCCTTTTTCCTAGGGGGCTTTAATTTCCATGAGTCACATGGAGAAACTGAGGCTCAGCTGAGATGAAATGACTTGCCCAGGGTAGTGAAACATGTAAGTGGTAGAGGGGCATGATTCAAACTAATCAGTGCCCAGGCTCAGTCAACTCTGAGGCAGGTTAAATACCTATGTAACTAAAAAGCACAAAACTCCCAAAGCTGGAAGACTTTACCACTGGAGAGTTCATCCACAGAGGTCTGTAGGCCAGCCCAGGTAAGCTTCATGACCTTTCTCACAACAAAAACGTGTGGAGAAATGTTGTAGAATATTAGTTAAAGATGTGTTACATTTGTTTATGCTGTGGAACATTTGTTTAATGATGCAAAGATGTGTTGCATTCTTTTATGTCGCATTTGTTTAACTCTCTGAAGCTGTGTTACTTTGCCTGTCTAGAACACCTAATTGATCTAATAAAGAGCTGAATGCCCAGTAGCTAGGCAGGAGAGAGGACAGGCATGGCTGGCAGGCAGAAAGAATAAATAGGTTGAGAAATCTGGGAAGAGAATCGAGGAATGAGAAAAGGAGGAGGAGAGGAGGACATCAGGGGCCAGCCACCCAGCTACACAACCAGCAAGCCACCGAGTAAGAAGTAAAGAAACAATATACAGAAACAGAGAAAGGTAAAAGCCCAGAGGCAAAAGATAGATAATTTAAGAAAAGCTGGGTAGGAACAAGCCAAGCTAAGACTGAGCATTCATAAAACAGAATAAACCTCAGTGTGACTATTTGGGAGCTGGGTGGCAGGGCCCCCCAAAAGAGCAAAGAGTAAAACAACAACTTCAGAGGCACTTGGAACTTCAGAGGCACTGTTGACATCCATTTTCTTCCTGCATCCTCAGACCCTGAGTGACAGGCTGGGATGTGGGTACCATTCAGATGGGGGCAACATGCTAGACATCAGATCAACTGAGGAGGTTACGGGTGCAGAAGTAGCAGAATTGAAAGGCAAGACAAGATGCTTTTTTTCCAAAATAGTCAGCTGTCACTATTTCAGTCAAGATTTACACAATGCTAAACAACACACCTGGCCTAAGGAGGTCCTGCTCGGTGAAAAGGCAAGAGGGTTCTAACTAGGTGCCCCGCAGAAATCTCCTAACTCTCTGCAAGCTCCCATTCTCCTTATGGAGGCCCTGTAAGTCTGTACAAACTGGCTCTGCCAAGCCTTCCCCTCCAGAGCAGGGAAAGCGACATTTCCTGGCTCCATCTCAGACATAGTTCTCATATATTCTGAATCAGTAAAGCCTAAAGGAATACTTCTTCCTGTCCCAGGTCTGCAGATTCAATGGAGGGCCCCCGTTAAAAGCTAAGGAAACCTAGATGCATAAAGAATGCTGTTTAGAAAATTAAGAGCAATACGGAGGTATAGCAGAAATCTACAGTTGGGCTGAGTAATTACAGAACCCTTTCCAGGAAGCCCTCCTCCCCACATCCCATGTGCCAATCAACACCAAAGCATGCCTTGTTTACTGCTTACACACATAGGAACATGCAATGCCCAAGAATATTCACAACTCTTCCGTGTCAACTAAAACAAAGAAAACTGGGTTTCTTGTGAACAGCAGAGGATCCCTATGAAGACAGATGGGAAGTCTTGCCTATGTTACCCCTGCATTGAAACCCCCTACCCATCCTCCAAATTCCTTGACAACCTCTGAGCATGCTGCTGCTCTCTATGCCCTACTCCCAAGCTCCACAGAATAAACTGCTGTCATTGTGCCATATGATACTGGTGTGTTGTCAAAACGATCGGTTCATTCCTTTCACCTTCCTGCCGCTTAGCCGAGGGAGTAGCGTCCCATGTCAGTACCATGCCGGGTGCTGAGTGGCAGAGTCCCACGGCTCTCAGGAAAATGCCACCGATTGAAAATCCGATTGTGGATGCGGCTCTCACCATCATCTGTTGGGGTGATTTCTTCCACAATAACAGCCTCATCTTCTCCACAAGTCAAAGGGGCTGCATGTATCCCGGTCCCCTCTGCCTCAGGAGCATTTCTATGGCTTTATAGTGGCCATGCCTCAACACAGTGTGGTCCTTTTTCAGGTTCCTCCTTTGATCCAATGTCTTTACTGCAGATTGATGCTACGGGAGTGGTTTTGAACGTTTATCCCAAATAAATACCACTTCAAACTCCAACACACAAAACCAGACCAGAGGTGTGCAATCTCATCTCCACCCTGGAGGACCCTGGGGGTTCCGTGGAAAAGGAAACATAGGACAATGAGGGGAAGTGGGGCTTAGCAAGCAGAAAGCGGGGGTACATCATCTCATGTTAAACCTGAAGTTAAAAATGCTCAGCTCATTCTTTGTCACACAAGCTCAGCTCAAACACTGAAGTTAGTTAACATTTGCATTAAACTCGGAAGGTTAATGAGGCATTTGTAGAGATCTCATTGAATCCCACAATTATTCTCTGTAGTTTATAGTGGGGTTTTTTTTTTTTGGTTTGTTTTTTAATTCACAGATAAAAAACATAAAGGCCAAAGATTTAAGTAACTTCTGCAAGGTCACATAGACTTAAGCAGCAGAACCTTCCTTCAGCCCAAGGTTGGGCTCTGAAACCACGCTCTGTATATGCTGGGCTGCCTTCAGATTCAAGCTCTGAGTGCCTCTGATTGGGAATGATGTAAGATCACATGACCTGCCCAATGGGAGGATGCTCGGAACATGGAGGAGAACCACAGCAAACAGAAAGGCAGAGGCCTTTTCTATTTTTAAAATGGAAGCTGTGTACTTTGAAAGCTGTGTACTTAAGAGGCTCCTGAGGACCTTGACAAACAGATACCCTCGGTCCTGACAGTACATGCATTTCAAACGTTAGATGGACCAGTTTCCACTGAATACCTATTACGTGTATGGGCACCAGCAAGTCCCCTGGAATAATAAGATAACTCACCACGTTGGCCTTTTTGGTGCTGGTGGGAAGAAGAGTCCAGGATTATGAACAGAAAGAGATGGAACAGGAGAAGGAATGGGAGGAAGAGAGGGAGGGGAGGAGAAGAGGAGATGAGAGGGGAAAGGAAAGGAAGAAGGGGAATAGAAGGGAGAGAGAGGAGGAAAGAAAATAAGAAGTCAACCTTATGCACCATTGGGACATTTCTAAAGAAACTGAATGTCCTGGGGCAGGAGAAATGGCTCACAGGGGAAAAGCACACACTGCTCTTGCAGAAGACCTGAGTTCAGTTCCCAGCACCCATGTTAGATGGCCCTCACATGTCTATAACTCGGGGAATCTGATGCTTCCTCCTGCACCTGCACTCATGTGCAAATTTAGGCAACATGATATCACAGGAGAATACATGTAAACCCAAGCTGTACAGAAAAGGAATGCATGACCTTAGAGAGGTCACAGGAGAGGTGAAGCCAGAGGCAGGCCCTGACCTTGAGACTCCTAGCACAGTGCTCTCTCCACCACACTAAAGCATCCTGTCTATCCACTGTTCCGCCTGCGTGAATGCTTCTGTCTTTGTCTCCACAGCCTCCTCACCAACACATGTGGTTCTGAACTCAGCATGCTCCCCTCTTCTTAAGACTACCCCTCCCTGG